>WNWK01031265.1:2500-22830 GCA_009830355.1 Cherax destructor
CTAGGACCTTGGGTAGTTTCAAATTTAGGTTGGATAAATTCATGAGTGAGAGGGTTGGATTTGAGTGGGAATTGCACATGAGTAAATAGAATTATCAAAGCTTATTTCTTGGGTAGCATTGAAGATTGGGTTGAACAAATATTCTGTTAGTGGGATGGAATGTGAAGGACCTGCCTAGTATGGGCCAACAGGCCTGCTGCAGTGTTCCTCCTTTCTTATGTTCTTATGTGACACCTCCTACTACTGCTGCACCTCTCCTGCCTACGGTATATACCTGGAGTCTACCTGGAGAGAATTCCAGGGGTCAACGCCCCCCCGGCCCGGTCCGTGACCAGGCCTCATGTTGGACCAGAGCCTGATCAACCAGGCTGTTACTGCTGGCCGCACGCAGTCCAACGTACGAACCACAGCCTGGCTGGTCAGGTACCGACTTTAGGTGCCTGTCCAGTGCCTGTTGAAGACAGCCAGGGGTTTGTTGGTAATCCCCTGATGTATGCTGGGAGGCAGTTGAACAATCTTGGGCCCCTGACACTTATTGTGTTGTCCCTCAAGGTGCTAGTGGCACCCCTGCTCTTCATTGGGGGGATGTTACATCGCCTGCCGAGTCTTTTGCTTTCGTAGGGAGTGATTTTTGTGTGCAAGTTTGGTACTAAGCCCTCGAGAATTTTCCATGTGTATATAATAATGTATCTCTCCCGCCTGCGTTCTAGAGAGTACAGGTTTAGGAACTTCAAGCGTTCCCAGTAGTTGAGGTGGTTTATCGCACTTATGCGTGCGGTGAAGGTTCTCTGCACATTTTCAAGGTCAGAATTTCACCCACCTTGAAAGGTGCAGTTAGTGTGCAGCAATATTCCAGCCTAGATAGAACAAGCGATCTGTAAAGTGTCAACATGGGCTTGGCATCCCTGGTTTTGAAGGTTCTCATTATCCATCCTGTCATTTTTCGAGCAGATGCAATTGCTACTTTGTTATGGTCCTTGAAGGTGAGATCCTCTGACATGATCACTCCCAGGTCTTTGACATTAGTTTTTCGCTCTATTGTGTGGTTGGAATTAGTTTTGTACTCCGATGAGATTTTAATTTCTTCACGTTTTCCGTATCTGAGTAATTGAAATTTCTCATCATTGAACTTCATATTGTTTTCTGCAGCCCATTTCAAGATTTGGTTTATGTCTGCTTGGAGTCTAGCCGTGTCTTCAACGGTGGACACTGTCATACAGATTCGGGTGTCATCTGCAAAGGAAGACACAGCACTGTGGCTTATATCAATGTCAATATCTGATATGAGGATGAGGAATAGGATGGGAGCAAGTACTGTGCCTTGTGGAACAGAGCTTTTCACAGTAGCTGCCTCAGACTTTACTCTGTTGACTACTACTCTTTGTGTTCTACTTGTTAGGAAATTATAGATCCATCTACCAACTTTTCCTGTTATTTCTTTATCACGCATTTTGTGTGCTATTACAACATGGTCACACTTGTCAAAGGCTTTTGCAAAATCTGTGTATATAACATCTGCATTCTGTTTATCTTCTAGAGCATCCAGGACCTTGTCGTAGTGGTCCAGTAGTTGGGACAGACAGGAGCGGCCTGCTCTAAACCCATGCTGTCCTGGGTTGTGCAATTGATGGGTATCAAGATGGTTGGCGATCTTGCTTCTTAGAACCCTTTCAAAGATTTTTATGATATGGGACGTTAGCGCAATTGGTCTGTAGTTCTTTGCTATTGCTTTACTGCCCCCTTTGTGGAGCGGGGCTATGTCTGTTGTTTTTAGTAGCTGCGAGACGATCCCAGTGTCCATGCTCCCTCTCCATAAGATGTTAAAAGCATGTGATAGGGGCTTCTTGCAGTTCTTGATGAACACGGAGTTCCATGAGTCTGGGCCTGGAGCAGAGTGCATGGGCATGTCATTTATTGCCTTTTCGTAGTCATTTGGCATCGTGGTGATGTCAGAAAGGCATGCGTCTGTCCAATTCTGTGGCACTCTCATAAAAAATTCATTTAGGTTTTCGATTTTCAGTCTGGTTAGTGGCTCGCTAAAAACTGAGTCATACTGGGACTTAAGTAACTCACTCATTTCCTTGCTGTTATCTGTGTAGGACCCATCCCGTTTAAATAGGGGCCCAATACTGGTTGTTGTTCTCGACTTTGATTTTGCATAGGAAAAGAAATACTTTGGGTTTCTTTCAATTTCATTTATGGCTTTTAGTTCTTCCCGTGTCTCTTGATTCCTGTAAGATTCCTTTAGTTTTAATTCAATGTTTGCTATTTCTCTGACTAGTGTCTCCCTACGTATTTCAGAGATATTAGCCTCCTGTAGCCGCTCTGTTATTCTTTGCCTTCGCCTGTATAGGGAGCGCCTCTCTCTTTCTAGTTTGCATCTTCTCCTCCTTTTCCTTAAGGGAATTTGCCTTGAGCAAACCTCGAGTACCACAGAGTTAATTTGTTCTAGACATGGGTTGGGATCCGTGATGCTTAGGCAATCTTCCCAGTTTATATCATTTAGGACTTGGTTTACTTGGTCCCACCTTATGTTTTTGTTATTGAAGTTGAATTTGGAGAAAGCTCCCTTGCGGCTGATCACATTTTGTTGATCTGGGGCTCCCCGCATGCATGTCTGGACCTCTATTATGTTGTGATCTGAGTATATTGTTTTTGATATGATGACATTTCGTATCAGATCATCATTGTTGGTGAAGATGAGGTCCAGCGTATTCTCTAATCTTGTGGACTCCACTATTTGCTGGTTTAAGGTGAACTTGGTGCAGAGATTTAAAAGTTCATGCATGTGTGAATTTTCATCTGAGCTGCCTCCTGGTGTTATCTCTGCTACCACATTGTTTGCAATGGTCCTCCATTTTAGGTGCCTGAGGTTGAAATCCCCCAGTAGCAAGATGTTGGGGGCAGGGGCTGGAAGATTTTCCAGACAATGGTCAATTTTCAGAAGCTGTTCCTGGAATTGTTGGGACGTTGCATCCGGGGGCTTGTAGACAATTACAATGACCAGGTTTTGATTCTCGACCTTTATTGCTAATACTTCAACTACATCATTTGAGGCATTTAGTAGTTCTGAACATATAAGTGACTGTGATATACAGGCCAACCCCCCCTTTTTGCCTGTTCACTCTGTCACACCTGTATAGGTTGTTGCCCGGGAACCATATTTCATTGTCCAAGTGATCTCTTATGTGGGTCTCTGTGAAAGCCGCGAACATAGCATTTGACTCTGTAAGCAGTCCACGAATATAAGGTACCTTGTTGTTTGTTGCTGGCTTTAGACCCTGTATGTAGTTGGATTGGTTGTATGGGGGGGGAAGGGAGTCTTTTTTTTCTGTCTCTAATATGTGTTGTAATGGAGTGGAGGCCACTGACTGTGATTCCACTCCAGAAATTATTTCAGTTGGTGTACAATTTCTGTCATTTCCTGCCAGCTTTTTTTTATGGGGCCAACCCTGAGACCATAAGGCTCATCAACAAGCTGTTGCCTCTCGAGGTCCCCATGGTGGGGCCTGGACAGGTGAAGTTAGACCAAAGTCTGCCCAACCAGAGCGTCCAGACGACCCGTCGAACTGCGCTTGAGTCCAGAGCTCACTGGGAGGGCTTGCGGGAGGCCGATTTGATATAGACTTAACTTCTACCTTCGCCGGTGGGAGGATGTGGAAACTTTTTTTGAGTCGCTCAAGTTCCACAGGGTAAGTGAGCCATATTGGAGCCTTAAACATACCACGGATAGGTCCTCAGAGTTTATGAACCCACACACCCACCCAAACAAACACAGTAGTTGGCGGAGGTAGAGAGATCACACATATTAATTGATAGATTTACTCTCCTAGGAAGGCCTAGGTAAGTTTGTACAGTTAGTAACTAATATTAGGATTATTGAGGCAACTTTAGATATTAATAATGTAGCTCTAGCACCTTAACATAGGTAGTTTTAGGGCCCAATAGACGAACATTGGGTTATATAGGCCAAAGAGAAATGGCAATCCCATGCTGAGGTCAAGCAGTGTGGGACTCACAATGCGTGACCTGCATTCTTCTCAGACTAGACTTCAACGAGTGAACAAGTGCTGCGACCAGGGCAGCATTCCCCACGTGACTCCCAACATCTGTCCTGGGGACTCGGAGGAGACATCCCGAAGTACTGTGGATATCTTTCTCCATCCAGACCCATTACAGTAAGATTATAACTTCCTTTCTCTCAGTATGTATCTGGCCAGTTTTCTGGGGGAGACGTTAGTGAGTTTATCTGTGGGTCTCAAGCAGACGGACGCTATTAAATTGGTATGTACCAGCGTCGTCTCTTAAGTTCAAGTCTGGAAGCTAGTGTCCCATACTGCTTAGATATTGCTTAGAGGATAACCCCCTTTGATTTTGAGATTTCTGAGTTAGGGCAAGACACTAATACCACTTGAATCTTGCAGAATTAAGTCTTTCCAGCACACGTCTTTCAAGGGGAGAGTCCATAGAGGACTAAAGCTTAGGGAATTTGGAAGACAGAGAGACATATTCTACACCATCAAGTAAGTTAAACCCCTTGTTAGTCGTGCATGTAGGTGGGAATTCTTTCGTCCGCAGTCAGCTAGAAATTTTGTCCATAAGCCACTTGTAAGTCTGAGAGAAGCGTCTCAGAGTGTCGGTGTCAATAGTGCTTGCCAGAGGGCAGCTCACACACCTCTACTAGTTTTACCACATTTCTTGATCTAAAATCTGCATTTGATATCGCGAACAGAACTGTTATACTACATGAACTAGCCAAAATGAATATTGGTGGTAGCCTACTCTGCTGGATAATAGGATACCTGTCAAACAGAGTATCCTCTGTCCTCTACCAAGGCTTTAGAAGCGAGTCTAAAGAAATGTCCCTAGGTACACCGCAGGGAGGAGTTCTCAGTCCCATGCTATTTAATATTCTGATTAATGCCCTCCTAAATGCTCTACCTGCCTCACCTAAACATATAGCTATAAGCTATGCTGATGACATCATGATCCATACAACAGGGCATAAAAAGATGAGTTCCGTTCTTAATGAAGTTCAAGCAATTTGCAATTGACTAGGCCTCATAATATCTTCCTCTAAAACAAAGATATTAACAAGCAAACGACATCCCCCACCCATCTATTTGCAGGGTGAAACCATTAGCTACGTTAAAACTTACATATATCTTGGTGTAGATGTACCCTTTACCAAATCTACTATACCACAACTAAATAAAAAATGCAAAGATAGACTAAATGCTCTTAAAGCTGTTGCTGGCTACAACCCCAACTATGGTGCTAATGTGAGAATCGCGAGAATGATGTACATAGCCTATATTAGGTCCTTAATTGATTATGCTGCTCCCATGTTGATATTAGCTCGAGAAAGTTCTCTCCGACCCTTGGAGTTAATGCAAAATGAAGCTCTCAGAATTATTCTTGGCTGTCCCAAATCTACAAAGGTTCTTAATATGAGGAAGGAGCTTGGTATTACTAGTATCAGTGATAGGATTGTTGAGATTAACACTGTACTTGGTATTAGAATGTTAAGAAATGAACCAGACACTGTCACAATGAATCTTACTAAATGTCTAGAAGTAAATACTCACAGATCTAAATGGATTGTGAAAACATGCAATTACATTAAGTTTTACAACCTGCATCACTGTAGGCAACAAGAGCATTTCACCCCTCCATGGAAGATGTGTTCATTTAATATCACATACCTGCAAGTCCCTCCCAAGAAGCTCATTGCTAGTAATCCCTTCCTTAAATCACTTGTTAAAGCAACTGCTCAAGAAGAAATTTATCGCCTAGCTGGTAGTAATAAGTTATCTCAAGTTATATACACTGATGGATCTAAACAGGAGTCTTCTGGCAGGGCTGCATCTGCTCTGGTTGCCACCTCCCTAGTTAAGAACAATAATAATTTTTTTGAACTAGGCATAAGAATTAACAACTGGGCGTCTACACTGCAAACTGAATTGTTTGCAATCCTTATGGCACTAAAGCTAACTTATGACACTGAGCTTGACTCTATCATCATTACTGATTCTATGTCATCATTGAAGGCTCTTGACTCATATAATGACTCTAACAGCATGCTCATTGGAGAAGCCAGGTATAGATACTCAAAAATCCGGGACAAAGGAATTAAAGTACATTTGCTATGGATTCCGTCACACATTGGATTACTCCTTCATGATAAAGTTGATATGTTAGCCAAGAAGAGCACCCATAAGGAGAATGTAGAATATAACTTTGGTATATCTGTGTCTAGCATTAGGAATAATATTAGGAGATAAATAAATAATGAAAATGATAGCTATAGGAATGCAGTTAGAAGCCTGAGTAGATCTATAACCCACTATGATAACATGAATGTAGATAAGTATGTTTATGGAGCAACTTGCAATGTGAACAGACTGACTGATGTTGTAGTGGCCAGGCTTCGGCTTGGCTACAAGTACTTCTGGCAGTTTGGGAGATACACAGATGATGATCAAACTAAATGCAAATTATGTGATCAGGCATATGGTCACTGTCTTGAACACTATGTGCTGAATTGTCCACTTATTAAGGAATATAGAGATAGACAGTATAATAACCTATGTGACATGTCAAGATATCTTATTAGTGAAGGTAGGATACCACTTATTCTAAGCAAATTTCCTAAATTTGCTTGTAACAGTTAAGTGAACTGTAGATATAAATCCAAATCTAATTTCCATGAACGTGCCTATCTGTGCTCATGATAATGCGAGAACAGATGGGCATGTTTGTGGAGCAACTTGCAATGTGAACAGACTGACTGATGTTGTAGTGGCCAGGCTTAGGCTTGGCTACAGGTACTTCTGGCAGTTTGGGAGACACACAGATGATGATCAAACTAAATGCAAATTATGTGATCAGGCATATGGTCACTGTCTTGAACACTATGTGCTTAATTGTGCACTTATTGAGGAATATAGAGATAGACAATATAATAACCTATGTGACATGTCAAGATATCTTATTCATGAAATAAGATACCTGCTTGTAACAGATAATTGAAATGTAGATATAAACCCAAATGTACAATTGTTAACCCCTTTGGGGCCTAGTGCCTATGCCTTTTGTGTATCCATATGCTCTTGCGCTACCGTCCACAGGATGGATATGGGGTGCACAATAAACTAGCCACTTCGGTGGCAAAATCTAAAAAAAAATCTATGTGGCATGGTTATTTTCCTGTCCAACAATTAGAACTTTGCATTTGTCTATAATAAACTGCATCTGCCACTATTCAAATCATCCTGGAGTGCTCTAATGTCCTCATTAGAATGAATTGGACGACCTATTTTGGTGTCATCAGCAAATTTGCTTATATCGCTATTTATTCCCTCATCTATGTCGTTTATGTAAATTATGAACAACAGGGGGTACATCACCACTTGTGATGTACCCCCATTTATGCAAACTCTTTGCTGCCTATTTGTCAACTATGCCTCTACCCAGGGAATTTTTTTTCCTCCTATTCCGTGTGCCTTAATTTTCCTCAATAGCCTCTGATATGGAACTCTATCGGAAGCCTTACTGAAGTCCATATACACAATATCATATTCATTACCATGATCTACCTCCTCAAACACCTTAGTGAAAAAAGTTAGTAAATTCGTAAGACAGGAATGCCCCTTTGTAAAACCGTGCTGAGATTCATTAATCAATTTATGCATTCCAAGATGGCTACGAATTGCCTTGGCAATTGATTCCATAAATTTTTCCTTTATGGAGGTAAGGCTATTGGTCTATAGTTCGAAGCTAAAGACCTGTCACTTGCCTTGTAAATAGGTATTACATTTGCCATTTTACCTCTTGTCTGGCACATAATAGAGAGATGTGCTCATTGAGAATGTAAACAAACTGGGTGGGGGCGTGCCATATTAGAAAGATGGGTTGCCGTATAGCAAGTTTTGGTCATAATTTGAAATCGCCGTATTAGCGGAACACCGTAAGGCTAAACGCCATAAAGCAGGGCCCCTACTGTACTTGACATTCAAACAATTTTCACGAATACATTATGTTATAACTTAGAGCCTTAATTAAAAAAGCGCACTACTGTAAACATATTTTTTAAAAATTTAAATTTTTATTTAAAAAAACCATAAGCATTTTTAAATGGTTTACATAATTGTAAAAAGTAACAGCCAACATAAATGTACAATTAACTAACCAAATTCAGTGGAAACTCGACATATGAGCAGCTCCCCACTCGAACAATTATGTAAATGTATTTCTGTAAGTGCTTTTGCAAGTGTATTTTTGGGGGTCTGAAATGGATTAATCTAATTTACATTAGTCCTTATGGGAACAAATTCGTTTGGTATCGGCACTTGAACAGCCTTCTGAAATGAATTAAGCTCGTAACCCGAGGTACCACTGTACTAGTAATCACAATGTAGTTTTAAGGCTGCCCAAAATACCTTGCATAATAAGGGCTTTCTATAAAATTATTTATATATGCCACTACGACAAGGTCCTGGATGCTCTAGAAGACAAACAAAATGCAGATGTTATATACAAAGACTTTTATTTAGTTTGATATCTTTATTATGCACCCCATACCCATCCTGTGGGCGGTAGTCAAAAGATTACAGAGGTACATAATGGGTCCAGGGACTGGACCTCAAAGTTTGATAGCTGAGCAAGTTACAAAGGTAATGAACTCAGATGGTCACAATCATGACAAGTTACAAAGGTATTTGCAGATTACAGAGGTATATATAGGGTCCAGAGACTGGGCCCCAAAGTTTTGATAGCTGAACAAGGTACAATGGTAATGAATTCACTAGTTACAAGGTAATGAATCATGTAAGTAAATTTACTTACGTCTGTACATGGTTGCACTCATGAACAAATTATAACGCAATGAGCAATCTATTAGTCTACACCCAGCCACAACTGTAATGAGTTATTGGTGCAAATTTTTAATTGTTGGGTCACACACACACACATATACATATACACATACATATACACACACACACATACATGTATATACATACACACATACACACATATATACATAAAGTGAGCCCAATAGAAAAGAAACGAAGAGGTAGTACCCAGCAGTACCCAGCAGGGCGCCACGCCAGGAGAATACCCACAGCAGACATCGAATGTAATGTACAAATTCCTAGTTGTGGTTTGCAGGTTTGCAGGTTTCTGGCCTTGAGTTGCTGAAGCTGTGGGACAAACCCCTGCTCGTAGGAGCTGAATTCATAGTATAGTTCATAGTTCGGAAGACAAGTCAGGGTGCAGGGCTACCAACCAAATGTACACACGTGTATGCACGCCACACACACATACACTTGAAGTAGTCAGGATATAGACATAGTACCATACAATTGTTCGTGTAGTAGCAACAATATTATTACCAGTTTATAAGTAGCAACTTTTAGTAGCAGGGCTTAGTAAGATTACAGAATTAGATTTACAATAGATAAACACTGTGTAAGAGGTGCCAAGACGCACACACACACGTACACGCTTGAAATAGTCAGGGTGTAGTAGACCATACAGCTGTTCTTGCATTAGCAATTATATTTTTATCAGTTATATAGGAAGTAGTATTCTTTTTAGTTTTTGTAGCTAAGTAAGGTAGGAAGAAAATTCAAATACGTGGGCGGAGTGCAGGCGCGGTGAGCCAGAGGTAAACATACACACGCACACACAGTGAGGACAGGCGCGCACACACACACGTACACACATACACTCAGTTAGGCCTAGCATTGACCAGTAGACCACTACCCATTTCCCTACAAACCCCGTAATCCTCCCACGCTCACGCACACACACACACACACACACACACATACGCTCACACACACGCACACACTCTCTCTATACCCTCTATACCCTTTGGTATCACTATCCAGTTATAGAACTAGTACTAGCAAAATCCTAGATTAATATTAGGAGAGTAGCCAACTAGTACTAGCAAAATCCTAGATTATTAGGAGAGTAGCCCAAACTTCTGAAACCTATCTCCCCCCCCTACTCTCTCCCCCCCTCTCTCTCCCTCCCTCTCTATACCTCCCCTTCTCCCTCTCACACACACACCCTCCCCCTCTCTATACCTCCCCCCCTCTAAACCTCCCGCTACCACTCTCTATACATCTATACCTCTATACCCCCTCTCCCCCTCCCGATCCCTCCCACCCCCTCTCCCTACCTCTCCCTACCCCTCTCCCTCTTCCTACCTCTCTAGTTTTAGCAATATTCTAGCTGTCCTCTCTAGTACTAGCAATATTCTAGCTTAAAATTTAGGAGAGTAGTCCAAACTTCCTGAAAACCTATATCCCCCCACTCTCTCCCTCCCTTCTCCCTCAAACGCACACCCCCTCTCCCTCTCTACCCCCTCTCCCCCTTCTCCCTCCCCTTCTCCCTCACACACAAACCCGCTCTCTATACCCCCTCTTCCCCCATCTCCCCTCCATATCCCTCCCTCCCTCTCTTTCTCCCACCCCCTCTTCCTCCCTCTCCCTCTATCTCTATCTTCCTCCATCTCTCTACCTCCCTCTCTCTCCCTCTACCTATCTCTCTTCCTACCTCTCTACCTCCCTCTCTTTCTCTCTCCCTCTATCCACCCTCTTCTACATTTCCTCTAAGCTAGCTCTCTCCCCCCCACCCCCATCCCTATCCTTTCTCCGTTTCTCCCTCAACTCCTTCCTTACCCCTCTTACTCCTTTCTCCTGACACCTCAATACAACCACAAGGGACTCAGTGGGAAGATGGGTGGCTCAGAGGGGGTGTCTACAAGGAAGAAGATGGCCGATCAGGGAAGGCAACAGTGGGAGGAGGAAATTTCTAGAAGGGAGAAGGAATGGGAGAGGAAGATATTGGTGATCACCGAGGAGCTCGATGAAAGGGAAAAGGAATGGGAGAGGAAGCTATTGGTGATCAGCGAGGGAATGGAGAAGAGGATAGCTGAGGAGAGTAGAAAATGGGTAATGCAAGCCAAAAAAGCGGAAGCCAGGATCCAGACCCTAGAAGAGAAGCTGCAAGGACTGACACAGAATAGAGACAACAGTACCTGGCAGGAAACAACGCTTGGGGCTTGTGCACCAGGCACAGCCAAAGAGAATGAGGAGAAGGGAGGAGAACTCGGGTACGCACAGGCACTGGCAGGCACACATGGGGCCCGAAGCAAGACGAGCAGGATAACAACACACGAGAGGGATATAGAAGAAGCAGCCAGGGTCACGAAGAGCACCACAGGAACAACGAATGGGAGCACAGAAACAACATATGAGAGGGTAGACAAAACAGCAGACACGCTAAACATGGAGACCCCAACAACACACTGCAGCGGACAGGGACGTAAGAGCAGACCGGACACACAAAGGAACACGGGGAATACATTCATGACAGTACCGGGAGAGGATAATGCACCTTTGACAAGGCAATGGGAGACACAGTGGGAGGAGGAAAGGGAGAAGTCGATTTTCATCTATGGCCTGAAGGAAGTCGAAGGAGACACCCACGACAGAAGGAAACAGGAGGAGACAGAACAGATCGATGGTATCATGCTAGCAATAGGGGGAGACTCATCCCAAGTGACAAATTTTCGGAGAATCGGGTGGTACACAAAGGGAAGAAATCGACCCCTCAAGGTAATATTCAAGGCAGAATCAGCACGCACCATGATCCTGCAAGAGAAAGCTCGGCTGAGGACGAACCAGGGTACCGGAATGTATATCTAGATCGAGACAGAACACAGGAAGAAAGGGAGGCCCGGAGGGAGAGGATAAGAAGGAGGAGAGAGGGGGAGGGGAGACGAGATACGGAGGACACCAAGCCCAAGCAGGACAAACACACACACTGGAAATACCCTCAGCGGGCCTCATATCACAAACAACCCATGACACCCATACACTCTAGCACCACACCCACTTATCAGGCCCCCCTGTCCCCACCCTAGCAAATGAAAACCCACCGTCACAGTTACCCCCCACCCCCACCTCAAGCTGCACCCCACCTGCCCATACCCCAACCATACAATCCCCACCCATGCTCCAACCCCCTGCGAGCACCCTGCCCACACCCCCATCCCACCAAGATCTCCCCAGGGCCACAGTATTGGAAACAAGGTTGAAGGTTTGGTACACAAATGCGGATGGAATTACGAATAAGTATGAAGAGTGGAATGAAAGAATAGATGAGGCATCCCCAGACATCATAGCGGTCACAGAAACTAAACTAAATGAGACAGTAACAGATGCAATCTTCCCACGGGATATCAGATCCTGAGGAAAGATAGGAGGAGCAGGGGGTGGAGGGTCGTACTGCTTGTAAGGCACCGTTGGAGATTCGAGGAAATGGTAGGAGTGGAGGGGGGTAGAGAACGGGATTTCATAGTAGGTACCATCCAGTCTGGGGAGCATAAGATAATCATTGCAGTGATGTATAACCCACCACAGAACTGCAGGAGGCCAGGAGAAGAATACGATGAGAACAACAGAGCGATGGTGGACACCCTGGCGGAGGTGGCAAGAAAAGCACACATGAGCAGAGCGAAGCTACTGGTCATGGGAGATTTCAACCACAGGGAGATCGACTGGGAGAACCATGAACCACGTGGGGGTCCAGAAACTTGGAGAGCCAAGATGATGGACGTGGTACTGGAAAACC
Source organism: Cherax destructor (assembly GCA_009830355.1). NCBI lineage: Eukaryota > Metazoa > Arthropoda > Malacostraca > Decapoda > Parastacidae > Cherax > Cherax destructor. The sequence goes on from WNWK01031265.1 coordinate 15,152, forward strand.
TGATGCACCAACATGTCAGGGACACGACCAGAGAGGGGAAGATGAACCAGCAAGACTGGACCTTGTATTCACCCTGAACAGCTCAGATATTGAAGACAACGCACGAGAGCCCCTGGGAGCCAGTGACCATATGGTGCTTAGCTTTGAGTACATTGTAGAGCTACAGGTGGAGAGGGAAACAGTACCGATAGAGACAAACCAGACTTTAAAAGAGGAAACTACACGGGCTTGAGGAATTTCTGCAGGACATCCAGTGGGAAAGGGAAATGGAAGGACTGACAATAAATGAAATGATGGAATACGTAGGGGCAAAGTGCAAGGAGGCAGAGGAACGGTTTATACCCAGAGGCAAATGTTTAAATGGGAAGGCCAGAAAGACCCCCTGGTTTACCCAAAGGTGCAGGGAGGCAAAGAATCAGAGTATCAGAGAATGGAAACGGTACAGAAGGCAAAGAACCCAAGTAAACAAAGAGATTAGTAGAAGAGCTAGAAACGAGTATGCACAAGTACGGAGGGAGGCCCAGAAACAGTACGAAAACGACATAGCATCGAAAGTTAAGTCCGACCCGAAACTGATGTTCAGTCACATCAGAAGGAAGACAACAGTCAAGGACCAGGTGATAAGGCTGAGGAGAGAAGATGGGGAACTCACAAGTAATGATCAAGAGGTATGTGAGGAGCTCAACTTGAGGTTTAAGGAAGTATTCACAATGGAGGAAGGAAGGCAGCTGGGTAGACAGGACATGGTTCGTCACCAACAAGGGATGTACCAAGTGCTAGAGGGCATACACACAACTGAGGAGGAAGTGAAGCAGTTACTCAGTGACCTCGATACCTCAAAGGCGATGGGTCCGGACAATATCTCCCCGTGGGTTCTTCGGGAAGGAGCTGAGGTACTGAGTGTGCCACTTACTACAATATTCAACACATCCCTTGAAACTGGGCAGCTACCTGAGGTATGGTAGAAGGCCAATGTAGTCCCCATTTTTAAAAAAAGAGACAGAAAAGAGGCACTAAACTATAGACCGGTGTCACTTACATGTATAGTGTGCAAAGTCCTGGAGAAAATCATAAGGAAAAGAATGGTGGAACACCTTGAGCGGAACAGGATAATAAACACCAGACAGCATGGATTCCGGGAAGGCAAATTCTGTGTAATAAACCTCCTAGAGTTCTATGATAAAGTAACAGAGGTAAGGCAGGAGAGAGAAGGGTGGGTTGATTGCATTTTCCTGGACTGCAGGAAGGCCTTCGACACAGTTCCTCACATGAGATTAGTAAAGAAGTTGGAAGAACAAGCAGGTATAACAGGAAGGGCACTGGAATGGATCAGGGAATACCTCAAAGGGAGGCAACAACGGGTCATGGTGCGTGGTGAGGTATCACAGTGGGCGCCTGTGACGAGTGGTGTACCGCAGGGGTCAGTCCTAGGACCAGTGTTATTCCTGGTATATGTAAATGACATGACGGATGGGATAGACTCAGAAGTGTCTCTATTCACGGATGATGTGAAAATAATGAGGAGAATCACATCGGAAGAGGACCAGGCAGGGCTGCAAACAGACCTGGACAAGCTCGACATCTGGTCTAGCAGTTGGCTTCTCGAATTCAATCCCTCCAAATGCAAAGTCATGAGAATCGGAGAAGGGCAAAGAAGACCGCTGACAGAGTACAAGCTAGGCGGACAAAGGCTACAAACCTCGGCAAAGGAGAAAGACCTTGGAGTGAGTATAACGCCTAGCACGTCTCCGGAGGCACACATCAACCAGATAACTGCGGCAGCATATGGGCGTCTGGCAAACCTTAGATTAGCGTTCCGTTACCTTAACAAGGAATTGTTCAAGACACTGTATACCGTGTACGTCAGGCCCATACTAGAATATGCAGCACCAGTCTGGAACCCACACCTGGTCAAGCACGTAAGGAAACTAGAGAAAGTGCAAAGGTTTGCGACAAGGTTAGTTCCACAACTCAGGGGTCTGTCTTATGAAGAAAGGTTGAGGGAAATAGGACTAACAACACTGGAGGAAAGAAGGGTCAGAGGAGACATGATAACGACATACAAAATACTGCGGGGAATTGACAAGGTAGATAGTGACAGGTTGTTTCAGAGAGGGAACACAGAAACAAGGGGACACAACTGGAAGCTGAAGACTCAGATGAGTCAAAGGGATGTCAGGAAACATTTCTTCAGCCACAGAGTAGTCAGGAAGTGGAATGGACTAGAGAAAGATATAGTGGAGGCAGGAACCATACATAGTTTTAAGACAAGGTATGATAAAGCTCATGGAGCAGGGAGAGCAGAGACCCAGTAGCAGACAGCGAAGAGGCGGGGCCACGAGCTGAGTCTCGACCCCTGCAACCACAATTAGGTGAGTACAATTAGGTGAGTACACACATATATACATACACACATATATACATATACACACACACACACACACACACGTGTCAATGCTTTATTTACAGGGAGCAAAGTCAGGGTATTTTTCCAGAATGGTCTGTAATATACCACTGTGGATAAAATACTTTGACATATCTTGAACATTTCTGAGTGAGTTGTCTCTGAATTCATTAATTTTATCGCACTCCAGTACATAATGACGCAGGGTGTGACAATAATCCAACTGGCAAAGTTTACATTTTGTTTGGTCTACATCTGGTGGTGGTGATTTAACCTGCCAAAGATACTTGTAACCCAGTCGGAGGCGGGCGGTAGTGACATCCAAGAGTCTGCTTATTTTGTTGGATGCACCATAGACATGTGGCTCCTCCTGCATGATAGAATGATGATAGATGGACTGACTGGTGTCAATCTCCCTGAGTCTTAAGTCAATAAAATTCAGTTGAAGTTATTTTCGTATTATTGTTCTCAAACTGCTAACTGACAAGCCAAGATTGTAATCTATCCCCTCTTTGAAAGCATAAAACTTAGCCAATTTGTCAGTTCTATCATGCATCTGAAGACCAATGTGAGATGGAATCCACAGCATGTGCACTCTGACTCTACTATCCAGAATCCTACCATACCTGTGCCTGGCTTCTGACACGAGCATGCCACAAGTTATACTTGATGAGTTGAGAGCATTTATGGATGACTGAGAATCAGTTACAATTAGAGAGTTAACCTTAGATACATGGACGCATTTGAGTGCAAGGAGTATGGCAAACAGTTCTGTCTGAAGGGTAGAGGCCCAGTTATTGATGCGTGCTCCAATTTCTTTAAAAGAGCCATCTCTCTGTATGACAACAGCAGCACTACCAGCTGCACCAGTGGATTGGTGAACAGAACCATCAACGTAAATAATTTGTGAGAGAGTGTGCTGTTTGGCTAAATTATCAATACAGCTTAAGGCATCATGTTTGGCTACAAGGCAAAGCTTTGGTTGTGATTTAAGAAGTAGTTTGGGGGGAAATGGAGGGATGGTATTATTATTATTATTATTATTATTGGAATGGGGTAATATTCCATGGAGCGAAGAAGTGCCGCTGTTGCCTTACTTGCCACAGATCATGTATCTGATTCATGCGGAGGTCGGTTCCAGTTTTTTTCGATCCATCTGGAGGGATGTTCACCAGTGCTGAGGAAAGTTTGGAGGGCTTCTGTGCAGGGGTTTGAATGGGCTTGCCTGAGCATATTAACCCCAATTAGGATATTTCTTTCAGTAACACGATCTCTGATGCTTGGAATATCAAGTTCTTTCTGCATATTTAAAATTTTGGCAGTACGAGGGCATCCTAAAATGATCCTCATTGCTTCGTTCTGCAGTTTTTCCAGCCCTCCAAGCTTCCAGTCAGACACAAGAGCAAGTAGTGGCGCAGCATAATCAACTACAAAAGCCTTTGACAAGTGTGACCATGGTGTAATAGCACACAAAATGCGTGATAAAGGAATAACCGTAAAAGTTGGTAGATGGATCTATAATTTCCTAACAAGTAGAACACAAAGAGTAGTAGTCAACAGAGTAAAGTCTGAGGCAGCTACTGTGAAAAGCTCTGTTCCACAAGGCACAGTACTTGCTCCCATCCTGTTCCTCATCCTCATATCGGACATAGACAGTGATATAAGCCACAGTGCTGTGTCTTCCTTTGCAAATGACACCCGAATCTGTATGACAGTGTCCACCATTGAAGACACTGCAAGACTCCAAGCAGACATAAACCAAATCTTTAAATGGGCTGCAGAAAACAATATAAAGTTCAGTGATGAGAAATTTCAATTACTCAGATATGGAAAAAGTGAAGAAATTAAAATCTCATCGGAGTACAAAAGTAATTCCAACCACACAATAGAGCGAAAAACTAATGTCAAAGACCTGGGAGTGATCATGTCAGAGGATCTCACCTTCAAGGACCATAACACCGTAGCAATTGCATCTGCTCGAAAAATGACAGGATGGATAATGAGAACCTTCAAAACCAGGGATGCCAAGCCCATGTTGACACTTTACAGATTGCTTGTTCTATCTAGGCTGGAATATTGCTGCACACTAACTGCACCTTTCAAGGCGGGTGAAATTGCTGACCTTGAAAATGTGCAGAGAACGCATAAGTGCGATAAACCACCTCAACTACTGGGAACGCTTGAAGTTCCTAAACCTATACTCTCTAGAACGCAGGCGGGAGAGATACATTATTATATACACATGGAAAATTCTCGAGGGTTTAGTACCAAACTTGCACACGAAAATCACTCCCTACGAAAGCAAAATACTCGGCAGGCGATGTAACATCCCCCCAATGAAGAGCAGGGGTGCCACTAGCACGTTGAGGGACAACACAATAAGTGTCAGGGGCCCAAGATTGTTCAACTGCCTCCCAGCATACATCAGGGGGATTACCAACAAACCCCTGGCTGTCTTCAAGCAGGCACTGGACAGGCACCTAAAGTCGGTACCTTACCAGCCAGGCTGTGGTTCGTACGTTGGACTGCGTGCGGCCAGCAGTAACAGCCTGGTTGATCAGGCTATCATCTAACATGAGGCCTGGTCACGGACCGGGCCGCGGGGGCGTTGACCCCTGGAATTCTCTCCAGGTAAACTCCAGGTAACTGTAAAATATACTGTACTCCACTGTATAGATATAAAGTTTGTTTATTTTGGACCTCTTTGGTGGCAGTTTATAGAATTTTAATTACACTGCTTACAGATTCTCAATAACTTACCAGTAATCATTTTCTGGTGTTAAAAGAATTTCTGTCAAAGACAAGTTTTTTGAAGAGTGAGCAGTGAGACACCTTATGTTGTGTATGCATTCTGGACTTCATCATGGAACTGTACCTTTTTATTTTTTACTTTTTTGTTATAATCAGACTTCTGTGAAAAGGATTATGGTTACTCTTAACACTGATAAGATATAAGATTTGTTCAGATTTTTAACCCAGAGGGGTAGCCTGCCCCCTGGTGGAAACTATGGGAACTAGGCATGTAGGCTTACTGGCTACAATTTGCTCGGCTGGCAGACAGCATAGGGTGTCTATATGAGTACAGGCTGTCTACATAATCCAAGAAAGTTAGTGTTTTCATCGAGTAAATTTTGTCTTATTTCCAATGGGTTCCTTTAATATTGTCCCCCAGGATACCACCCACACCAGTCAACTAACACCCAGGTACCTACTTATGAATCTTCAAGTGGATGCTAAAATATGATTTTTTTGAAAAGGCTTTTAGACACACTGAACACTGAAATGGTTTCTCTCCCGTGTGAACTCTCAAGTGGGAGTTTAAATTAGATTTTTGTAAAAATGCTTTGACACTCTGAACACTGATATAGTTTTTCACCTGTATGAATTCTTGAGCGAGTAATTAGATCCAACTTTCTTAAAAATGTCTTCTGACATTCTGAACAATGATATGATTTCTCCCCAACATGAATTTTTAAGCGTTTTTTCAGAACAGATTTTTTTCAGATAAGTCTCTTATGCACACTGAACAATGAAATGGCTTCTCTTTTGTGTGAATTCTCAAGTGAGTATTTAAATAGGATTTTTTTTAATAGGACTTTAGACACTCGGAATATTGATATGGTTTCTCCCCTGTATGAACTCTCAAATGTGTGTTTAGATAATATTTTTTTTAAAAGGCCTTAAGGCATTCTGAACACTTGTATGGTTTCTCTCGTGTATGAGCTCTCAAGTGAGTTATTAAATCTGATTTTCTTGAAAAGGATTTAAGACACTCTGAACAGTGATATGGCTTCTCCCCTGTATGAATTCTAAGGTGGGTGTTTAATGTGATTTTTCTGAGAAAGTCTTCAGGCATTTTGAGCACTGATATAGCTTCTCACCTGTATGAACTCTCAAGTGGTTGTTTAAATGTGCTTTCTGTGAGAACTTTTAGACACTCAGAACACTGAAATGGTTTCTCACCTGTGTGAACTCTTAAATGGGCATTTAACTGTGATTTATTAGAAAAACTTTTAGGACATTCTGAACACTGAAATGGTTTCTTAACTTTATAAACTCTAAGGTGATTAATTAAAAGTGAATTATGAACAAAGTCTTTTTGACACACTAAACACTGATACAGGTTTTCTACATGACCTCACTTATTAAACACTGTTAAACACATAAGACTTATCCAAAGCTCCTGAAATGTCAGGGAGTAAAAATCACAGGAAAAAACGCAGAAGGGGAAGATAGATCCAATGTTTTTTTTTCAAGACTGTAAAAAGCAAACTAAGTGTAAAAGACAAAATATAAATGTTTAAGGATGAAGATAAAAAAAAATCACTGAATTGCGGGAACTTAGTACAGAGAATGGAAGGAAAAAATGTCCTAGAAAGGTTAAAGGAGATTTACATTTTGGGGATGTTTTAGACTTTGGAAAAGTAGAGGAGCGAAGGGAGGATGCTGTTGTGCAAGGTCTTGTAGACATAGAAACTTGAGAGTGAGAAAATGAATATTAAAGGACAATGTGGCGACGAGGTAGGGACCTTCGAGTTCAGGACTGCAAAACAGAGTTAGATACAGAGGTGACAGTGGAAGGCGTGACAACAGGGGAGACTGTGACAGTAGGGACCACAGATGTTGGAGGCCTCTTAGTAACTAGAGAATAAGAAATACGGGAAGTCTCCTTGGAGGCACAGATGAGAGACTGCCATGGCCTAAGTAAAGCCTCCTGTCTTTGAAACAGCAGATTTCTTTCTCACTTAAATAAACCCGGCAATGACAAGAATAAGATGGGTGAGCTTCATTACAATTAAGGCAAGAGGAGGTAGGCTGCAAGATGTATTGGTATGGTCGGCAGCACCACGGACTAGCCATTCTGCCATGGACCTGCAATATTTCTCTGAATGGCCAAATCGCCAGCAATTTCTACTCTGTTGTGGAGTAAGTATCAACTTTTGGACTTGTAAATGGTCCTGCAATATAAACCGATGACGGTTTATATTGCAATATAAACCAAGCTGCATAGCAGGAAAGCGTCTCTACCTGTGAGCAGGTAGTACATAAGTGTCTATTTTGAGAACTGGGAGTTTCTCGAGCTCAAGTTGCTCCAGAATGTCAGCATCATATGTCTGGAAATCATGCTGAACAATGGTATGAAGCAGAACGACAGAACCACTACAAGAATTGAGAGAAATGTATTTTCAAACTGTTACAGGAATAGTGTCTATGGTGGTAAGAAAATACTGTCAGCCTGGCAGCATTTTGCACAGTGACTATGTGTGCATGAAAT
>WNWK01031266.1:0-22830 GCA_009830355.1 Cherax destructor
ATTATCATTTACACCTGGCACCCCAAACTTACCTACTACACCCTCTCTGCATGTTTCTCCCACTTTAGCATTTGGTCCCTACCACAATTACTCTCTCATTTGGTTCAAAGTTCCTATACATTGCTAACATCTCCCAAAATCTCTCTCTCTCCTCTACACTCCTCTTTCTCCAGGTGCATACACGCTTATTATGACCCACTTTTCATCCGACCCTTATTTTAATCCACATAATCCTTGAATTTACACATTCATATTCCCTCTTTCCTTCCATAACTGATCCTTCAACATTATTGCTACCTTCCTTAGCTCTAACTCTCTAGATACTCTGACTTAATCCCATTTATTTCTCCCCACTGAAACTCGCCTACCCCCTTCAGCTTTGTTTCGCTTAGGGCCAGGACATCCAACTTCTTTTCATTCATAACATCGGCAATCATCTCTTTCTTATCATCCGCACTACATCCACGCACATTCAGACAACCCAGTTTTATAAAGTTTTTCTTCTTCTCTTTTTTAGTAGATTTGTACAGGAGAAGGGGTTACTAGCCCATTGCTTTTGTAAGTGTATATTTGGGGTCTAAAAGGACTAGTCTAATTTACATTATTCCTTATGGGAACAAATTCGTTTGGTAACGGCACTTGAATGGCATTCTGGAACGAATAAATCACGAACACCGGGGGTCCACTGTATCAGAAATATTCAATTTTTACCAATGCTCAAGAGTGAACAAATCACGTTACTCATCCAATACACGTCACCTGGTGAGTCTAATATGCATTCACAAATGCACTGATATTAATTACACAGTTATTACAATATTGCATATCAAAATGGAATTCGTGTGTAAAGCCTGGGAACATAACTAATGAACAGAGAAAATGTTATTTTAGTGCCAGGAATGCCTGGATTGTTTATTCTAAACCCTATTTTGAAAATGGAATATTTTGAAATTTTTGTGAATTGGCCAAATTACCAATTTCTCATCACTTTATTGGGTAGTTGAAATAGTTGATTGGGCGATTTCTTGTGCTCAGTCGATAAAATGGAAGACATACAGTGGACCCTTGCTATTCGAACACTCCAAAACTCACCCTTTTATGTAAGTTTATTATTGTAAGTGCTTTTATAAGTGTATTTTTTGGGGGTCTGAAATGGACTAATCTAATTTACATCATTCCTTATGGGAATAAATTTGTTTATTAACAGCACTTGAACAGCATTCTGGAATGAGGGTGAGTATTGGAGTGTTCGAATAGCGAGGGTCCACTGTACTAGTGAAATAGCTAAGAATTTGGTTAACTGGAACAAAGTAATTGGCCTAAAATAGGACTCAAAGTGGGCAAAATCGCCGATTCGTAAATATCACTGATGCAGCAAAATTCGCAAAAGCGTTATTTTATAATTTTTCCATAAAATTTTATACTTTTTATTTTATTACCTTCAGAAAAAGATTCTCTACCATTTCTTCAGAAATTTTTTTTTTTTTTTTTTAAATTCTTGGACATTGTGGACAAATTTCAAATTGGGGGTCTGGACAGTGAAAGAGTTAAGTGAACAATAGAGCTAGGACTCAAAAATGCATATACAGTACACACATTACTTACCTTAAAATATTTTTGTACTTAGCTTATAGCGAGTGGTGAATATACTACAGCCTCTTCTCACTTAACGACGGAGTTCTGTTCCTAAGACCACGTCGGTAAACGAATTCGTCGCTAAGCAAGGAGCATAGTATAATGGTAGTGGGTTTGTGACAACCATCTTTGATATTGTTTTAATGTCACCTTTGCAGCATTTATATCATTTTTAGTATATTTTTAAATGTTTATACAGTAGTGTACTGTACACTGTAATACAGTGGTACCTCGGTTAACGATGGTCCCCAAACTCGCCCTTTTATGTAAGTTTATTTTTTAAATGCTTTTGTAAGTGTATTTTGGGGGTCTAAAAGGACTAGTCTATTTTACATTATTCCTTATGGGGATAAATTTGTTTGGTAATGGCACTTGAACAGCATTCTGAAACGAAAAAATATCATTAACCAAGGTACCACTGTACATTGGACCCCCGGATTACGTACTGCTCCAAACTCGAACAATTATGTAAGTGTATTTTTGTAAGTGCTTTTGTAAGTGTATTTTTGGGGGTCTAAAAGGACTAATCTAATTTACATTATTCCTTATGGGAACAAATTTGTTCAGTAACAGCACTTGAACAGCATTCTGGAACAAAATAATGACGTAATCCGGGGTCCACTGTAAACAGAGTAGGAAATCAGCTCTAATATACATTATTTATGTATGCATACTGGTCAGAGTGCCCGTCATAAGTCTGAGTCATCAGTAAAGCAGTACGTCAGTAAGTGAGGAGAGGCTGTATTTATTGTAGGAAGTGTGAGTATGTGAAGAATGGATATAATTAAATACCACTGTATTAGCAAAATTCTGTAAAGCTAAGTGCTGTAAAACAGGGCCCTCCTGTATAAAGGTGGACCCCGCTTATACAGCAGGTTAAGTTCTGGGCTACTGCTGTAAAGAGAAAATTGCTGTAAAGTGAATCATAACCTTTTTCTCACTTTCAAATGTTAACATACTATTTACACTATCATATATTAAGTGAGCAAAAGAGCTAGGCCTAAAAATGCACATACAGTACACACACATTATCCTTAAAATATTTTCGTCCTTAGCTTATAGAGAGTGGTGGATATATTTATTGTAGGAAGTCTAAATAAATAAAGAATGGGTATAACTGAAAACCGCTGCATTAACAAAATGCTGTAAGGCGGGCACCTGTACTTCATAATTCTTTCTTACTGGTATAGATTTTCACACTATTCCGACATTTCCATTTTCATGTTAGTAACTCCCCTATTGTTATTAAAACCATTTAAAATACTACTTTTCAATTTCCTTAAGCAAAATGTTTTCCTAACGCTTGCATCAAGGAATAGTAATACATCATCCTACAGAAGGAAAACAAATACAGTACAGTGGTCCTCGGTTTTCCTGCATCTCCAAAGTCGAACATTTATGTAAGTGTATTTTCGTAAGTGCTGTTGCAAGTGTATTTTTGGGGGTCTGAAAAGACTAACCTACGTGACATTATTTCTTAAGGAAGTAAATTCGTTCGGTAATGGCACTTGAGCAGCATTCTGGAACGAATTTTCGGCGAAAACTGAGGGACCACTGTACAGTCATCCCTCGGTTTTCAATTTTAATCCATTCCAGATGGATCGGCTAAAACTAAAATCGGCGAAAACCAAAACTATTTTCCCATAAGAAATAATGGAAATTCAATTAATCCGTTCAGAAACCCAGAAGTTTGGAAAAAAAAAATTTGGGGGGCCTTAAAGATAGATTTACATGCACAAATGAATGAACTGAATGTGGCACTTACCTTTATTGAAGACTGATGTTGCTGGATGGGAGAGAGGGAAGAGAGACTAATTTTTGGAAGGGGAATCCCCCTCCATAAGGACTCTAGGTACCAAGTCCTCATCTGGGGTCACTTCCCTTCTTTGTCTTTTAATCCCACTAGGACCAGCTTGTGAGTCACTGCACACCTGTGGCAGTAAATATCTGTCCAGAGAGCTCTGTATCTGGCGGCTCTTTAAAATGTCCCTAAAATGGGACATGGAATTGTCATTGTAAATGTAGCCAGCACGGATTGCAACATCTTTGTCAGGGTGATGTTCCTCCACAAATGATTGCACCCTACTCCACATTGCACAATTCTTCTTAATCTCTGAAGAAGGCACTTTACATCTTTTTTCCTCCACTGAAGCAATTTCCTCAGATCTGTTTTGTTGTTGTTGCAGCTCAAGCTCTTGCAGCTCTTCAGTGGTTAGATCTTCATTGTGGTCCTCCACCAACTCTTCCACATCCTCTCCATTCACATCCAACCCCATAGAAGTCCCCAATTCCACAACACTTTCCACAACTTCCATAGGCTCCTCAGGGTTAGCTTCAAACCCTTCAAAATCCCTCTCTGGGACACAATCTGGTCACAACTTTCTCCAAGCAGAGTTCATCATCCTGGAGGTCACTCCCTGCCAAGCTTTATCTATAAGGCCTATGCAATGGAAGATATCGAAGTGAGCCTTCCAGAACTCTTTTAGGGTCAATCTAGTGTCTGAGGTTACATCAAAGCACCTTTGAAACATTGCTTTGGTGTACAGTTTTGAAGTTTGCAATGACCTGCTGGTCCATGGGCTGGATGAGAGGAGTGGTGTTAGGAGGCAAGAACTTCACTTTTACAAATTTGAATTCCTTAGGCATTTGGTCTTCCAAGTCTTGAGGATGACCAGGAGCATTGTCCATTACCAGGAGGCACTTAAGTGGCAATTTATTCTCCAATAGATATTTCTTCACACTGGGGCCAAACACTTGATTAAACCATTCCAGGAAAATTTCCCTAGTGACCCATGCCTTAGCATTAGACTTCCAAAACACACACAATTTACTCTTGTCAACACTGTAGTTCCTGAACACTCTGGGATTTTCAGAGTGATACACGAGTAAAGGCTTCACTTTTAAATCCCCACTAGCATTCCCACATAACATTAGAGTTAGCCTGTCTTTCATAGGCTTGTGTCCTGACATTGCCTTTTCCTCCTGCGTGATGTAGGTCCTCCTTGGCATTTTCTTCCAAAAGAGGCCTGTTTCGTCACAATTAAACACTTGTTGGGGTTTAAATTCTTCTGCCTTTTCATATTCTTTAAACTCACGCACAAATTTTTCAGCCCCATCTTTATCTGAACTGGCACCCTCACCATGCCTTACAACACTGTGTATGCCACTTCGCTTCTTGAAGTTTTCGAACCAGCCTTTGCTGGCCTTAAATTCATCAACATCAACACTGGTTCCAGGCATTTTCTTTACAAGATCAGCATGCAACTGCCTTGCTTTTTCACATATGATGGATTGCACAACACTATCACCCGGTAGCAGTTTTTGGTTTATCCACACCAATAACAATTTCTCCATATTTTCCATTGTTTGTGATCTCTGTTTTGTTATCGTATTCACCCCTTTCGCAACATTAGCTTCCGTGATTTCCTTTCTCTTTGCCACAATGGAACTGATGGTTGATGGGTTTTTCTTGTATATCCTGGCAAGCTCGGCAATACGTACACCACTATCATATTTTTCTATTATTTCTTTCTTCATTTCTACAGTGTTCCTCACTTTCTTTACCAAAGAACTGGCACTAGGAGCTTTCTTTGGGCCCATGGTAACTTATTTAGTAGTCACACACAATAATCAAGGGCCAAAAAGAATGAATTGTTAATAAATGTTTTGTATGAACTCCTGGGGTAATGTTCACTCAAGCATAAACAATGCTAGACTGCGTGACAATGTGCATGGAAGGTGCGTGGGTGGCGGGCCTACGGCCTTTGTATGTGCGCGGCACTGGTGGACAGGTCCCATACGGTCGGCGAAAACTAACACAATTGGCGAAAACTGAGACAAATTTTCCCCGAAAAGTCGCCGAAAACCAAAATCGGCGAAAACTGGGACAATCGAAAACCAAGGGATGACTGTACTAACTTTAGACATCATGCTGTAAGGAACTCGATAACTTATCAAAACACTTTATACCGACTGCTTTGTTCTATTCTTGAGGAAGTACAGTGGACCCCCGGTGTTCGTCCATTTTTCGTAACAGAATGCTGTTCAAGTGCCATTACCAACCGAATTTATTCCCTTAAGAAATAATGTAAAGTAGACTAGTCCTTTTAGACCCCCAAAACTACACTTATAAAAGCATTTAAAAAAATACACTTACATAAAAGGGCGTGTTTTGAACAGGACGAACACCGGGGGTCCACTGTATAGTGCTAAACCTATGTGGTTCATTCAGTACGAACAAAAAAGCACAATACTAGTTAATGTCTCAAGACAGACCGAAACATCGTCACATGTTACTCCTATGCACGAGTTATTTGTGTATGGTTCATTCAGTGTACAGGGAATGGGGAAACAATCAAAAGTTGATCATAGGGAAAGTAGTTCCAATCTCTTAGAATAAGTCTTTCACCAGTATCAAGCCCCCCTTCTCCATATACCCTTGAAGGGAGACCGATTGCAAATCTTTGAGGTATATAATCAATTTATATGCAAACACAAGCACAAATAGTACAGACGTGTATGTTGTGTTACACGAAGATGGTAGGGGTCGCGGTCCATTTCTCCAGCTCTCCACCACAATATTTGTCTCCAACATTGGAGCCACTAGGCTGGTGTATAAATCTGCAACAAAATCAGACAGTTCTAAAATACAGTACCAAATCAGTTAGAAGACTTCCATAATTCTCTTTAAGAGCTTTTCTTAAGCCATTACTCTAAAACAATGTTTGTAATTTTTCAGTTTTATAGGCATTTATTTTCTATACAAATTCAAGCCAAAAAGTTACAAATTATATAAAACTTTCCATCTCTGAACAAAAATATATTTTGTACAGAATTACTGAAGTTTACTGAAATTATAGTTTTATCTTATTTCCATAGCCAAAATTCCAGCTGAAATTACAAAAAAAAGGGTTAAATAATCATAGCAATTTTATATCAAAGTGTTCATCATAAGCTGCATAATCTCCACAAAAAAGTGTGCTGCAAAAAAGGTTGAAAATGGATGAATAAAATATACAATTTAAGCATATTAGGGAACTTAGAAAATACAAAACATCAATCTCTGGTCATCTGACCTTTCGCTTTCTGATCACTAAATGATCAAGAGAAACCTTTTGTTGGTGTTGCATGCCAAAGTTTTTTTTTTTTTTTTTTGGCAAACTGTAGAGCAGTTGGCCTCAAATCATCCATGAAAACAATACCTTATTAAAACCAGCCAGCTGAGTGGTTAACACACTTGCCAAGGGTTCAAACTCCACCCATTCTGTGATTTGTTTGCAATCACGTTATTATGATTTTGAGAGTCAGTACAGTAGAACCCCCATATCCACTCATTTGGTATCCATGGCTTCAGTTATCCACAGTTTACTGTGGCCCAAAAATACCTCTTAATTTTGCATAATAATGGCCCCAAAGAACAAAAGGAGAGAAACTGGCCTAAGAAAAGCCGTGAAGTTCGACCCATCATTGAAAAAGTGATAATTCTCCATTTATTGTGTATAATTTATCAAAAAACTTTATAATAGATATGTACAGGACTTGCATATAGGGTTTGCTACTATCCACGGTTTCGGTATCCATGGCAGGTCCATGGAACGTATTCCCCGCGGATACAGGAGTCCTACTGTATTTAATTTCTTATCTATCTACACATTCTCCATTTAACAGCTACCAACTTTCCATGCTCTTAAGTACAGTGGTACCTCGAGTTACGATGGTCCCCAAAATCGCCCTTTTATGTAAGTTTATTTTTTTAAATGCTTTTGTAAGTATATTTTTGGGGGTGTAAAAGGACTAGTCTATTTTACATTATTCCTTATGGGGATAAATTCGTTTGGTAATGGCACTTGAACAGCATTCTCGAACGAAAAAATATCGTAACTCAAGGTACCACTGTACTTTCTACACCTATTTTTCTTCCTTTTCCTCATAATCCCCACTTGTAAATATTCCAAATTAGCCAATAAAACTTTATAAATACTACCTTGATCATATTTCTTGTATTTTGCAAAGGAGGTGAAGACCTTGCCACTGACAGAAGTTAGCGTTGCAATACGATACCAGGGAGAAACTTCTGGCCTCTCCCCTTGTATCACTTTCAGCAAAACAAAGAACTGAGAGGAAAGTGTCTCAGGCATATTGGAAGCATATACATATGGATCATTCTGGAGCAACTGCCACCCTTGAGAAAAGAGAAAAGACAAAATTACAATAATTTTAATAGGTAAATTACTAGGGCTGCTACTCAATATTTAAGATTTTCATGTACAGTATATTCTTTGCAATACACAGAATGTCCAAAAAGTTATTTTCTAATATCAAATTTGTTTTTATAACTGTCATAACATATGAACAAGTAATTTTCTGCACATGATACCTAAACTAATACATAAGAGTTTTTGTACAACTTATCTTTTGTCTAATCCCTCCAACTTTTCTGGAATGACTCCTACTCATTCTTCCCTCCACTCCACATTTATACATCTTCCTAATCATCCTACTTTGCTCCATCCTCTCTAATGTCCAAACCATCTCAAAATTGCCTCCTAAGCCCTCTCAATAATACTTTTGGTAGCCCTGCACCTTCTTCTAATCCCCCAGCTCTGAATTCTTTGCATATCATTCACACCACACATTGCCCACAGACACACTCCACTGCCTCTAGCCTCCTCCTCACTATGTTTAAAACCAATGTTTCACACACACACAACAGTGTTGGTACCATTATACTCTGGTACATTCCCCCATTTTATCTCCATAGATCAAATTCTTTTTCTCCACAAATTCTTCAATGAACCACTCACCTTTTTTTTTTTTTACTTGTCAATTCTATGGTCCACCTCATCTTTCACAGACCATCCATTGACAAGTCTACTCCAAAATATTTGAACACATACACTTCATCCATACTCCCTCCCTGCCATCTGATATTCAGTCTTTCATTGCTTAGATTTTTTTTGTTACTCTCATCACATGCTCTTTCCCATGTTCATTTTTAATTTTCTTCTTTTGCATACTCTCTCAAATTCCTCCATCAACCATTGCAACTTCTCTTTTAGAATCTCCCAAAAGAATAGTCTCATCACTTAATATCTTTCAATCCCACACCTCTCCCCAACACCCTAAATTAAGTTGTACAACCTCATCTATAAATATGTTAAACTAACATGGTGACATTACACATCCCTGTCCAAGGCCTATTTTTATTGGAAAATAATCTTTCTGTCTTATCTCCCTACCCTAACCTGAGTCTCACTATACTCATAAAAACTCTTTCACTGCTTTTAGTAATTTACATTTGAAACATCTGCCACATTCCTCTCCTATCCAACCTATCATATGCATTTTAAATTCATAAATGCAATAAAAACTGCCCTACCTGCATCTAAGTACTGTTCACTTATATACAGCATATGTAAGTGGGAACAGACTTAACAATAGTGTTCTACAAGGACTAACGATTGCTCCATTGTTTCCAATACTGTACAGTATACATGCATATAAATTTTTGCAAGAAAGGATAATGAAATAACTGTATTTTTAGAGAAACATTATTTGGTTGTAGCTACAGTTAGAGTAAAAGGTAGATGGGACAAAAAGAAAATGGCAACAGCAAGTAAGAGAGAGGTAAAAGTGTATAAACTAAGGGAGGAGGAAGTTAGGGTGAGATATAAGCAACTATTGGCAGAAAGGTGGGCTAGTGCAACTATGAGTAGTTGGGGGGTTGAAGAGAGTTGGGATAGTTTTAAAAATGCAGTATTAGAATGTGGGGCAGAAGTTTGTGGCTATAGGAGGGTGGGTGCAGGAGGAAAGAGGAGTGAGTGGTGGAATGAAGAAGTAAAGGGTGTGATAAAAGAGAAAAAGGTAGCTTATGAGAGGTTTTACAAAACAGAAGTGTTAATAGAAGAGCAGAGTATATGGAGAGTAAAAGAAAGGTGAAGAGAGTGGTGAGAGTGCGCAAAAGAAGAGCGGATGAAAGAATGGGAGAGGCTCTGTCAAGAAATTTTGCTGAAAACAAGAAAAAATTTTGGAGTGAGATAAACAAGGTAAGAAAGCCTAGGGAACGAATGGATTTGTCAGTTAAAAACAGAGTAGGGAGTTAGTAGATGGGGAGCTGGAGGTATTGGGTAGATGGCGGAATATTTTGAGGAACTTTTAAATGTCGATGAAAAAAGGGAGGCGGTAATTTCATGTACTGGCCAGGGAGGCACAACATCGTTTAGGAGTGAAGAAGAGCAGGATGTGAGTGTGGGGGAGGTACGTGAGGCATTACGTAGAATGAAAGGGGGTAAAGCAGCTGGAACTGACGGGATCATGACAGAAATGTTAAAAGCAGGGGGAGATATAGTGCTGGAGTGGTTGGTATTTTTGTTTAATAAATGTATGAAAGAGGGGAAGATACCTAGGGATTGGCAGAGAGCATGTATAGTTCCTTTATATAAAGGGAAGGGGGATAAAAGAGAGTGTAAAAATTATAGGGGAATAAGTTTACCGAGTATGCGTGTCGTAAGAGGCGACTAAAATGCCGGGAGCAAGGGGCTAGTAACCCCTTCTCCTGTATATATTACTAAATGTAAAAGGGAAAACTTTCGTTTTTCATTTTGGGCCACCCCGCTTCGGTGGGAAACGGCCGACGTGTTGAAAGAAAGAAGAAGAAGTTTACCGAGTATACCAGGTAAAGTGTATGGCAGGGTTATTATTGAAATAATTAGAGGTAAGACAGAGAGTAGGATTGCAGATGAGCAAGGAGGCTTTAGAGTGGGTAGGGGATGTGTAGATCAAGTGTTTACAGTGAAGCATATATGTGAACAGTATTTAGATAAAGGTAGAGAAGTTTTCATTGCATTTATGGATTTAGAAAAGGCATATGATAGAGTGGATAGGGGAGCAATGTGGCAAATGTTGCAAGTGTATGGAATAGGTAGTAAGTTACTGAAGGCTGTAAAGAGTTTTTATGAGGATAGTGAGGCTCAGGTTAGGGTGTGTAGGAGAGAGGAAGATTACTTCCCGGTAAAAGTAGGTCTTAGACAGGGATGTGTAATGTCACCATGGTTGTTTCATATGTATTTATAGATGGGGTTGTAAAAGAAGTAAATGCTAGGGTGTTGGGGAGAGGGGTGGGATTAAATTATGGAGAATTAAATGTAAAATGGGAGTTGACACAGCTACTTTTTGCTGATGATACTGTGCTTATGGGAGATTCTAAAGAAAAGTTGCAAAGGTTAGTGGACGAGTTTGGGAGAGTGTGTAAAGGTAGAAAGTTAAAAGTGAACATAGATAAGAGTAAGGTGATGAGGGTATCAAACGATTTAAATAAAGAAAAATTGGATATCACATTGGAGAGAGGGATTATGGAAGAAGTAAATGTTTTCAGATATTTGGGAGTTGACGTGTCAGCGGATGGGTTTATGAAGGATGAGGTTAACCATAGAACTTATGAAGGAAAAAAGGTGAGTGGTGCGTTGAGATATCTGTGGAGACAAAAAACGTTATCCATGGAGGCAAAGAAGGGAATGTATGAAAGTATAGTGGTACCAACACTCTTATATATGGGTGTGAAGCATGGGTTGCAAATGCTGCAGCGAGGAGGAGGCTGGAGGCAGTGGAGATGTCCTGTCTAAGGGCAATGTGTGGTGTAAATATTATGCAGAAAATTCGGAATGTGGAAATTAGGAGAAGGTGTGGAGTTACTAAAAGTATTTGTCAGAGGGCTGAAGAGGGTTGTTGAGGTGGTTTGGTCATTTAGAGAATGGATCAAAGTAGAATGACTTGGAGAGCGTATAAATCTGTAGGGAAGGAAGGCGGGGTAGGGGTCGTCCTAGAAAGGGTTGGAGGAAGGGGTAAAGGAGGTTTTGTGGGCGAGGGCTTGGACTTCCAGCAAGCATGTGTGAGCGTGTTAGATAGAAGTGAATGGAGACGAATGGTTTTGGGACATGACGATCTGTTGGAGTGTGAGCAGGGTAACATTTTGTGAAGGAATTCAGGAAACCAGTTAATTGATTTAGTTGGACTTGAGTCCTGGAAATGGGAAGTACAATGCCTGCACTTTAAAGGAGGGGTCTGGGATAGTGACAGCTGGGAGGGACTATTCTCAGCTGTCGTATCTGAGCTCCTCTGCAAAGACAGTGATTATGTATGAGTGTGGTGAAAGTGTTGAATTATGATGAAAGTATTTTCTTTTGGGGATTTTCTTTCTTTTGGGTCACCCTGCCTCGATGGGAGACGGCTGACTTGTTGAAAAAAAAAAAAAAAAAAAACTGTATAACCCTTACAAAAAAGATTTGGATAAATTAAACGTTTTTTTTTTCAACACGTCGACCATCTCCCACCGAAGCAAGGTGACCCAAAAAAGAAAGAAACACTTTCACTTAAATTAAACTTAAGTGAAAAATAAAGTTTTTTTATGTAGAAACAATAAGTAGTAATGGAAAAGAGTGAAAATGGGTTTATTGTTGATAATGCTTACCCAAGCTATGAGACTGGTCAGAGGGAAGGCTAATACACAACATGGTCTGCCCATAATGAAGAGCTGAGGAAGGATAGGAATATCCAACCTCTGGGGATGGGGGATATTTAGGCACAGAATGAACCAACCAGAATCCTCCCTGGGCCGTCATCACTACCACGCCTTTTGTGTGACCATGTGTGACTGACACAGTGTCATTTGGAAACTCATCATTGTACATTATGAAGGCAGCAGTCTGTAGGGCAGAAAAATATATTAAGTTAAGCACCATATTCAATAAACATACTTTTTGTATTAGTGGATCTACCTTTCTGAGCTGGGTTTGCAAAGTTTACCCATATACAGTGGTCCCTCGGTTTTCGCCGAAAATTTGTTCCAGAATGCTGCTCAAGTGCCATTACCGAACGAATTTACTTCCTTAAGAAATAATGTCACGAAGGTTAGTCTATTTCAGACCCCCAAAAATACACTTGCAACAGCACTTACAAAAATACACTTACATAAATGTTTGAGTTTGGAGCAGTACGTAATCCGGGGGTCCAATGTATGCTGATGCAACAGCTTGATCTCAAGAGCCCAGCAGTAAATATATGCCTAATTATTGAGGTAAATATAAATATTATTAGATGAAAGCTACACTCTTTCTATTGGTGTCAATCTTGAGTAATGAAGGTACTGGACCATCCATTTTCAAAAACCTTGGGCAAGCTCAAATGATCATGGATGATAAAATCCCAGGGAATGCCAATTATTGCAACTCCATCATGTAACTTTGTGGAAATCATTTATATTAAGGTCTCAAGATGGGCAAGTGTTCCACATGATGACAGTTTTGCCACACCTTAGATCATCCTCAAGAAAATCACAACCATGCTTGAATTCTGCTTATCATTTTGCTAAAGAATCAATCAACCTCTATACAATTCATTTGTTTAGAGGTTGTTTTCTCATATGAAGAAAAACAATGATAACCGGTTAAAATGTTTGAAGGTAATTTCAAGCCATGGATAAACTGCTGTGATCAATCAAAATACAACTTTCACAAACTTTTTGACACAACATTGTATGTGTACACCTTTTCACTACTGTATCTTATAAATTTCTCAATGTTGGGCAGCTGGACATGTAAAGATAAGATAAGATAAGATTTCTTCGGATTTTTAACCCCGGAAGATTAGCCACCCAGGATAACCCAAGAAAGTCAGTGCGTCATCGAGGACTGTCTGTCTTATTGCCATTGGGGTCCTTAATCTTGTCCCCCAGGATGCGACCCACACCAGTCGACTAACAACCCAGGTACCTATTTGCTGCTAGGTGAACATGACAACAGGTGTAAGGAAACACGTCAAAATTTTTCCACCCACCGGGAATCGAACCGTGGCCTTCCGTGTGTGTAGCGAGAGCTCTAGCCACCAGAAACTGGAAAATGTTTCCTAACACATTAGTTTGGAATAGATTAAATGTTGCCCAACTCAACACACAGCCATTTCAACTGATGGACGTAAAGTGCCTGCAAAAATAATCCAGACCTCCCCTTTATTATTATGAATATTGTTAAAAAACAACAACCTAACATTACAGAACAAAAACTAACACTTAGTACTTACATTAATATTTTGTCATTTCTCACTTGGCCTTGATGACCATTTGAAGCCATTTAAGCAAGCTTTCACTCAAATTCCTCAGGATTCTTTTCCACTTCCCCATAGAGAAATTCATGAAAGATCACTTAAAAATTGCAAAAAACTGCAATTTTCAATAAAATCATACCTAGGCAACAAATCCTGTAGGTAAACCTGGCTCACCATGGAGGGTAATAATGACATCTTCATAACACGTCGATGTTGAATCTCAAGTGCGTAGATCCATTGTACTTTGATCCTGATACCAACCTTCTATTAAATGACTTACATAAACCTAACAACAACTGTCATTACTACACAGCAGAACAGGCTAAAACACTACTCAAATCCAACAATAACATAACTATCTTTAATTACAATGTCAGATCTTTAGGCAAACATTTTGATGACCTCACTGCATTATTAAACTCACTTCAGGCCAGTATGTCCATCATTGCTCTCACTAAAACATGGTTAAAGCCTCATACTACAGATATCTATGCCATTCCTGGTTACACAGCCATACACAATTGTCGGCCAGACCAACAAGGAGGTGGCACAGCTATGTTCTACTCAGACCAGCTTGAATGTATTAACAATACATGCACAAGAGATGAACATGGAGAATATATAATAGCTAAATTTAAATCCAAATATCTATAAAAACCTCTCACAGTTATAAACATCTATAGATTACCACAGTCAAACATTCAGCAATTTAGTGAAAAATTAGGAAGTATGATTACTGATGCACACATGAACAAAGACCACTTAATCCTCACAGGAGACTTCAATATAAACCTCCTACAAGATCAGGACCCACTAGTAACTGAATTCACAAACACTATGAGCAACTGCTTGCTGCTCCCGACAATAACAAAACCTACGAGAATCTCTGAGACCTGTGCCTCTCTATTAGACCATATCTGGACTAACACCATATCCCCATTAAAATCAGGCATAATCACAGACAATACTACTGACCACTACCCAACCTTTCTCACAACAAATCTCGGAAAATTACCACTAGAGACTACTAAAGTTACGTTCAGACTACATAATGAGACAGCTATAAATAGTTTTATAACAGCTATGACAAACATTGACTGGCAAACAGAAATAGACAACTTCCCAGATACTGACTTAAACAAAACAAAACAAACAAATTTTATTTCATTGCAGATTACATGGGTATCGGTAGTTACAATGTAAATTGAGTGCAAGGAGAGCCACTGACATGCCATGGCATTAGGGGCAGCTTATTCTAGTCCTTAAAAACTATGTACTTAATATTAGATAAATTTATTGAGTTTATTCTAGTTAAAAATTATTTTCAAAATTACAATATGATGAAATTTTACTGTTTAAATTATTATATAATGATATTAGATATTAGATTGTTACAGGTGTTAAGATTCTTGAATGATAATATGGAATTGAGATTATCTTAAGGAAAATAACATTGAGCATTTTTTACATTAATTTATAATATGAGTAGGGGGTAACATAATAGTAACATATTATTAAAAATTGAGATTATCATATAGGAAAGTAACAATGAGCATTTTTCAAAGTAGTTTATAGTATGATCATTTAGTTTTGGGTGAGTAGGTGGTTTTGAGTTGAGTCTTAAATAGATTTTCAGACAAGATTATCTTAATATTTACTGGTAATGAATTCCAGATTCTGGGGCCCTTTATGTGCATAGAATTTTTACATAGGTTGATATGAACACGGGGTATATCAAAAAGTGATCTGTGTCTTGTGTTGTGGTCATGGGTCCTATTAAAATTGGTGAGGAGAGTTTTGAGCAGAGGGTTTATATTAGAGTGTAAAGTTTTATATATGTAGTAGGCACAAGAGTAAGTATGAATGTTCTTTACGGTGAGTAGTTTGAGACTTTTGAATATTGGTGGAGTATGCTGTCTAGAGTGGGAATTTGTTATCATTCTGACTGTGGCCTTTTGTTGTGTTATGAGTGGTCTAAGGTGATTTAACGTTGTTGATCCCCATGCACAGATTCCATAGGTGAGATACGGGTAGATAAGTGAATGATATAGTGCAAGGAGAGCTGATTGAGGTACATAATATCGTATCTTTGATAATATGCCTACTGTCTTCGAGATTTTCTTGGAAATTTGTTGTATATGTGTTTGGAATTTAAGGCTACTGTCAAGGTGGATTCCTAGGAATTTTCCCTCTGTGAGTCTTGTGATGGGTGTACCATTGAATGTTATGTTAAGTGGAACATTTGTGGCTTTGCTTCCAAACTGTATGAAGTAGGTCTTGTCAGTATTGAGAGTAAGCTTGTTAGTCGTCATCCATGTTGATATTTTCTGTAATTCGGCATTAACAGTGTTGGCCAGTATAACTGGATTCGGGTGAGAGAAGACATATGTTGTGTCATCTGCAAATAAAATGGGTTTGAGTAGTTGTGATGCATTCGGTAGGTCATTTATGTAAATGAGGAATAGGAGTGGCCCCAGGACACTTCCTTGAGGGACTCCGACTGTAATTTGTTGTGTGGAAGAGTTCGCTCCACACGAAAAAGACCCAATACCTCTATAATAAGCACTGCCCTAAAAAAACTAAACAAATCACAACTAAAAGATTAAATAGTCCCTGGCTAACCCCCAGCATACTCAAATCCATTAATATAAAGCACCTATATGAAAAACAGTACAGAATGGGACAAATAACAAGAGAACAAACAAAACGCTACTCATCAAACCTAACGAGTCTGATAAGAAGGTCAAAAAAATTGTACTATGAGAACAGACTACATAACTTAAAAGGTGATATAAAAAAGACCTGGAAAACCCTATCTGAAATTCTAGGAACAAAAAAGATATCCACAAACAGAACAATCAAGCTAACAAAACCAGATGAACCCCTACTCCCACCTATTGAAATAGCAAACAAACTCAATGATTTCTTCTCCACCATAGGTAAAAAGCTGGCAAGCAAAATCCCAAGTTCAAATACTCAACCTAACGACTATCTCACTGGCACCTATCCGAACACACTATTCCTAGCCCCAACCAACCCAACAGAAGTTTCACTTATAATCAACACATTAAAAAACAAAGACAGGTGACCTAAATAACTGCCACCTTATATATAAAAAAAACCCCCCAAAGTTCTCTCACCAATTATTGCAACATTTTTAAAAATCCATTAACCCTCCCCCCCATCAATACTCAAAATAGCGAGGGTCCCCCCAGACATGGGGGAGGATCCAGACCTGAATAATACGGGCCCATATCAAATTTAAATTTCTCTCCAAAATCTTGAAAAATTAATTATGACAAATATATTCCTACCCACCCAAAACGACCCCAACCACTGTCAATTTGGATTCATAAAAAAAATAAAAAATGATGCCATTAAAGTTAGAAATAATTTAAAACCCCTTGAAAAAGAATATGGAATTCATTGTTTAGGGTTTTTGATACAGTTGCCCATGATCGTTAATTAAAAACGCACTAGGGAAAAGAGGACACCCTTAAACTACCTAAAATTACCAGCAACAAAAACAATATGTGTACACTAAGGAGCTACCCAACAACCGGGGGGGCCCCCGGGAAGTGCTGGCCCACTACTCTTCCTTTACATTAACGACCCAAAATGCATCCAACACTCAAACCCATATTTTTTGCAGATGACACTAAACGTTATCCTACCCCCCCAGACAACTAGCCAACACTGCAATACTAAATTTCAGAAAAATTACCTGGATGATACCAACAAACTAACCCCAATATTCAAAACCCTATTTTATCCATTTTGGGGGAACAGAGCCCAAAAAAAAATAATGATAAACGGGTCCCCACCAAAAACTCAGAAAAAAATTTTGGAATAACCCTTGAAGGGCCCCAAATTCAGAAAACATACAAAAATTCCAAGAAAGTCTCAAAGCCCGTGGAAACACCCAAAGATACGGACTATTTTCCAAACAAGCCTCCTTACTTATCACCACCATTTACCCCTACCCACCTATGGAATTGGGATCCCACATCAATAACCATCCAGCCCACAATAAACAAAAAAAGGGGCAGGAATGATAAAAATTTTCCCACCCAGGCAAATACCCCCCCAAAATTCAAAACCTAAATTTACCACCATACAAGACATCCATACTTTTTTTTTGCCTATTAATACATAGAACACCATAGAATTAACCCACCACTCAAACTTCTCCTTACTAATTTTAAAAGGGAATGACATAACATAGACACAGATCACCCTCATGTTTCCCCCTGTCCACCAAACTATAAAAAATAATAAAAAAAAAAAAATTTGGGAAATTCACCTGCGCCAAAGAAACCCTACTTACCCCAATTCAAAAGGGCTAAAACCACCTTCTCACCCAAAGATAATTGCCCATATCAACCCTTCCCCGCAAAATAAAAAATCACTTAACGTAACCTGACTTTAAAGCCCAAACAATGAAAATGAACATTGAATGAATGAATGAAAACCCGTTTTGAATAATACTTTCTTAGCAATTTTTCCCAACACTTATATTATAATGACCGTAAACTTAAAATTAATTGTTTTAAATTGTTTTAAAATTTTTATCCCACCAATTAGTTGCATTGGGAATAAATTGCACAAAAAAATATGTTCAACTTATTTCAAACTTTAAAAATTAGATAAGCAACTTATTATTTTAAAAAATTATCAACCATAACTTTTTATTATTTTATTATTACTATTGCTTTAATTTGTTTAATCTGATTTAAAAAATTTTTATAATGAAGACAAAGTACAAAACTATGTTCAAATTTCATAGCTTAAATACTCCCCTATACTCATTGTATACTATCTACAATAATTCTTACAATCTAGTTTTAAGTTAATTTTAAGTCTGCCCAAAATGCCCTGCATACTAGGGGTTTTTGGCATGTACACCTCATGTAATCTCAATAACCAAATGTAATTCTTTGTATCATGCCCAAATAAAAATTATTATTATTATTATTATTATTATTTTTAAAAGGGTAGGTGTTTGTGAGGTAGTCTGTTGGACGGGTGTTTGAGCTTGGGTTTTTTATAAGCTAGATTTTTTCCCTATGGTGGAAAAAAGAAAACATTAAGTCTGTTTTGCTCAGTAGGTGAGAGTAGGGGTTCATCTGCTCTTGATAATTTGAGGGTTTGTTTTTTTTCTCAAATCTTATTATTTCCTAGAATTGCAGATAGGGTCTTCCAGGTCTTTTTCATTTTCACCTTTTATGTTCTGGGTCTGTTCTCATAATACAATTTTTTTTGATCTCCTTATCAGGCTGGTAGGGTTGATGAGTAGCGTTTGGATTGTTCTCTGGTTATTAGACCCCTTCTGTATTTTTTTTCATATTGGTGCCTTTTGTTAATGGATTTAAGGATGCTGGGTGTTGGCCGGGGTTGTTAAGTCTCTTAGCTGTGATCTGTTTATTTTTTTAGGGCAATGTTTGTTATAGAGGTGGTGGGTTTTGTTAAGGAAATTCTTGATGCATTCATTAGTATCTGTATATTTTTTCTAACTCATTATGCCAGTCAATTTAAATTAAGCTGTTATAAAGTTTTTACAGCTGACTCGTTATGTTGTCTGAAGGTAACTTTTGTAATATCTGGGGCAATTTACCAAGTTTAAAAGTTATGAAAAGGTCGGATAGTGGTCTGTGGTGTTGTCTGTGATGATGCCTGATTTTAGGGGGGCTATAAGTATTAGCCCAGGGTGGTCTAGTAATGAGGTACTAGTCTCGGAGATTCTTGTGGGTTTTTGATATTGTTGGTAGTAACAAGCAGTTGCTCATAGTGTTTGTAAAATTCTGTTACTTGTGGGTCCTGGTCATTTTAGGAGATTTAGATTGCGTCTCCTGTGAGCAGCAAATGGTCTTTGTTCATGTGTGCATCAGTTATTGGGTTTTTTTTTCACTAAAATGGTGAATGTTTGACTGTGGTAATCTGTAGATGTTTATCACGGGGGGTTTTTTCCAGGTCTTTTGTTTTTAAATTTAGCTATAATATATTCTCCATGTCATCCCTTATGAAAGAGTTGTTGATACATTCAAGTTGATCGGGAAGTAATATATACCCTATTCCCCCCCTCGCTGATCTGTCCTAAAATTTGGGAATGGCTGTGAAATTTTTGGGATGGCATAGACATCTGTAGTACCCAGGCTTCAGCCAGGTCTCAGTAGTGTGATGATTGACATATTGGTCTGGAGGGTTGGAGTAGTGCTGTGGGGTCATCATAATGTTTGCTAAAAAGATCTAACTTTTGTAATTGAAGATAGTTATGTTATTGTTGGCTCTGAGTAATGTCTTTGCTTGATCTGCTGTGTAAAAAGTTACGGTTTCTGTTGGAATCATGTAAGTCATTTAATAATAGGTTGATATCAAGGGTCAATTCCTGTAATCATAAGATTTGATGTGATTCTATAACTAGACCTGAAAAAGAATGAAAAACTAAACTTAATAATATGATACTAGAATAAATGTTTGGAACTATTTGATTATTACAAATTTTAATAAGAAATTTGTAGAATCAAAGGGGATTTGACAGGGTTCTTGGCACGTGAATTTGTACCTTAGTCAATTTATACAAATGCAATTAATTGAACTATGGTAGTTTACTAAACTGGGGAAAAAAGGGCTAGGGAAAATGATAGCAAACAATGAAAGTAAAGTAAATTAGTACCTGAGTTAGCACCTTAATTATTATAATAAAAATTAATAAAAAAAAACTGTGGCAGTTAGATTTTTTTTTTTTTTTTAAAAAAAATCTAGGGAAATAATAGTAAACAATGAGGTTAACACTTTAGGGGGAAAATAATAGTAAATAAAAAAGTAAAACACTTTAGCACCAAAAATGACCTTAATTACGGGTTAACACTTTGGGAATATAATAGTAAATAAAAAGTAAAACACTTTAGCACCAAAAATTAAAACACCTTAAGTAAAGGAAAATTTTTGGATGAAAGGCAGTACTAGGTATTGATTTGCTGGGAACTATTTCAAAAGAATATATAAATGGGGATTAAATTAAATGGACAGATAGTAAATATGATATAAAAAAATTTAAATTAGAAGCAGTTGTTGTTTTTTGCTGCTGCTGCTGTTTTTTTTCCAACCAGCCTGGCAGGAATGATTTCTGTTCACACCTTGAAGCGACTGGAAAAGGGTGGTAGAGGGAGTGGTGGTGAGAGGCAGTGGTGGTGAGAGGCAGTGGTGGTGAGAGGCAGTGGTAATGAGGGGGCAGTGGTGGTGGACTGGTGATGAGAGGCAGTGGTGATGGGAGGCAGTGGTGGTGAGGCAGTGGTGGTAAGAGGCAGTGGTGGTAGAGGGGAGTGGGGGGGGAGGCAGTGGTGGTGAGGCAGTGATGGTGAGAGGCAGTGGTGGTAAGAGGCAGTGGTGGTGAGGGGGCAGGGGGGTGAGAGGCAGTGGTGGTGAGAGGCAGTGATGATGAGAGGCAGTGGTGGTAAAGGGAGTCTTAATGTAAAGTGAGAGGTGAGTAAACAAGATTAAATGAATAAACAAGAGAGAATGGGGTAAAATTTGGTGGTTTTGTCAACAAACCAGTTGTTGTTGTTTCTGCTGTTTTTGTTACCAGCCAGCCTGGACAGGAATGATTTCCCCTTTCCCCCTTGAAGTGACTGGAAATAAGTGATCTAAAAAGTTAGCATTACAAACTCCGTTTTCTCTTATACCCTTTCGTCTGAAGGATGAAAGAATAGGAAGATGTTTTCATAGCTGGACCAAATATGCCCCCCACCACATTGGGAATGAGACACATATTTTATTCATTCTAAAATGTATATCACGTTTTATGTTATTTATATTGTTTATTATGTCATATTAGATGAATTGTGATAGATAAATAAGCTGTAGAGCTGACATTAGTGTCAAATTAAAGCATTTTGTCCTGCCTCCCAACAATAAACTCGCCTCCCTCTCCCCTCTCCATCTTCCATACACCAACAAGAGTCGCCAAAAAGTAAGTGTGATGTTAAATGTTCATTTATACATGTTATTAGTGCTTTATATTTATTTGTTATTCTTTCTGTATGTAAATCTATATTTAATCTCTAAAAAATTTTTTTAATACTCTATGTGTCTGAAACAGATTAATTGAATTTCCATTATTTCTTATGGGGAAAATGGCTTGTTTTCGTGTGTTTCAGTTTTAGTGCCTCCCTCTGGAACGGATTAAACACGAAAACCGAGGGACCACTGTATTATGTTACCCCTACTCATATTATAAGTTAATGTCAAAAATGCTCAATGTTATTTTCCTTAAGATAATCTCAATTCCATATTATCATTCAAGAATCTTAACACCTGTAACAATCTAATATCTAATATCATTATAGAATAATTTAAACAGTAAAATTTCATCATATTGTAATTTTGAAAATAATTTTTAATTAGAATAAACTCAATAAATTTTTCTAATATTAAGTACATAGTTTTCAAGGACTAGAATAAGCTGCCCTAATGCCATGGCATGTCAGTGGCTCTCCCTTTCACTCAATTTCATTGTAACTACCGATACCCATGTAATCTGCAATGAAATAAAATTTGTTTGTTTGTTTGTTGTTTGGTGGACACTGTCATACAGATTTGGGTGTCATCTGCAAAGGAAGACACGCACTGTGGCTTATATCCCTGTCTATGTCCGATATGAGGATGAGGAACAGGATGGGAGCAGTACTGTGCCTTGTGGAACAGAGCTTTTCACAGTAGCTGCCTCAGACTTTACTCTGTTGACTACTACTCTTTGTGTTCTACTTGTTAGAAAATTATAGATCCATCTACCAACTTTTCCTGTTATTCCTTTATCATGCATTTTGTGTCTATTACACCATGGTCACACTTGTCAAAGGCTTTGCAAAGTCTGTGTATATAACATCTGCATTCTGTTTGTCTTCTAGAGCATCTAGAACCTGGTCGTAGTGGTCCAGTAGTTGGGACAGACAGGAGTGACCTGCTCTAAACCCGTGCTGCCCTGGGTTGTGTAATTGATGAGTATCTAGATGAGTGGCGATCCTGCTTCTTAGAACCCTTTTTAAAATTTTTTTGATATTGGGGATTAGCGCATTGGTCTGTAGTTCTTTTATTGCTTTA
>WNWK01031267.1:0-22828 GCA_009830355.1 Cherax destructor
TGGATTTGGAAAAGGCGTATGATAGGGTAGATAGGGGGCAATGTGGCAGATGTTGCAGGTGTATGGAATAGGAGGAAGGTTACTGAAAGCAGTGAAGAGTTTTATGAGGATAGTGAGGCTCAGGTTAGAGTGTGTAGGAGGGAAGGGGACTATTTCCCAGTAAAAGTGGGCCTTAGACAAGGATGTGTGATGTCACCATGGTTGTTCAATATATTTATAGATGGGGTTGTAAGAGAAGTGAATGCGAGGGTCTTGGCAAGAGGTGTTGGGCTAAAAGATAAAGAAGCAAATACAAAGTGGGAGTTGTCACAGTTGCTTTTGCTGATGACACTGTGCTTTGGGAGATTCTGAAGAGAAGCTGCAGAGGTTGGTGGATGAATTTGGTAGGGTGTGTAAAGAAGAAAATTGAAAGTGAATATAGGAAAGAGTAAGGTGATGAGGATAACAAAAAGAATAGGTGACGAAAGATTGGATATCAGATTGGAGGGAGAGAGTATGGAGGAGGTGAATGTATTCAGATATTTGGGAGTGGACATGTCGGCGGATGGGTCTATGAAGGATGAGGTGAATCATAGAATTGATAAGGGAAAAGGGTGAGTGGAGCACTTCGGAGTCTGTGGAGACAAAGAACCTTGTCCATGGAAGTAAAGAGGGGAATGTCTGAGAGTATAGTTATACCAACGCTCTTATATGGGTGTGAAGCATGGGTGATGAATGTTGCAACGAGGAGAAGGCTGGAGGCAGTGGAGATGTCATGTCTGAGGTCAATGTGTGGTGTGAATATAATGCAGAGAATTCGGAGTTTGGAAATTAGGAGGAGTGCGGGATTACCAAAACGATTGTCCAGAGAGCTGAGGAGGGTTGTTGAGGTGGTTTGGACATGTAGAGAGAATGGAACGAGACAGAGTGACTTCGAGTGTATAAATCTGTAGTGGAGGAAGGCGGGGTAGGGGTCGGCCTAGGAAAGGTTGGAGGGAGGGGTAAAGGAAGTTTTGCGTGCGAGGGCTTGGACTTCCAGCAAGCATGTGTGAGCGTATTTGATAGGAGTGAATGGAGGCATATGGTTTTTAATACTTGACGTGCTGTTGGAGTGTGAGCAAAGTAACATTTATGAAGGGATTCAGGGAAACCGGCAGGCCGGACTTGAGTTCTGGAGATGGGAAGTACAGTGCCGGCACTCTGAAGGAGGGGTGTTAATGTTGCAGTTTTATAACTGTAGTGTAAAACACCCTTCTGGCAAGACAGTGATGGAGTGAATGATGATGAAAGTTTTTCTTTTTCGGGCCACCCTGCCTTGGTGGGAATCGGCCGATGTGTTAATAAATAAAAAAATTTGTTTGCAGATTAAATATAGATTTACATACAGAAAAGAATGACAAATCAATATAAAGCAATAATAACATCACACTAACCTTTATTGAAGACTTTTGTTTGTGTATGGAAGACAGGAGTGGAGAGGGAGGAGAAGTTACTATTGTTTGGAAGGGGAATCTCCTTCCATAAAGATTTTAGGTACTGAGTCCTTATCTGGGTTTACTTCCCTTCTTTGTTTTTTTAATGGCACTAGGACCATTTTTTTTCCAAAAGAGGCCTGTTTTGTCACAGTTGAACACTTGTTGGAGGAGGAATCCTTCAGCCTCTATGTACTCCTTGAATTCATGCACAAATTTTTCAGCCGCATGTTTGTCTGAACTTGCAGCCTCACCATGCCTTACAACACTGTGTATGCCACTTCACTTCTTGAAATTTTCGAACCAGCCTTTGCTGGCCTTAAATTCACTAACATCAGCACTCGTTCTAGGCATTTTCTTTACGAGATCGGCATCCAACTGCCTTGCCTTTTCGCAAATTATCAACTGCACAACACTATCTCCCGCTAACTGTTTTTGGTTGATACACTCCAACAACAACTTCTCAACATCTTCGATTATTTGCGATCTCTGTTTCGTTAGCACATTTACCCCTTTCGCAACATCAGCTTCCTTGATTTCCTTTTTCTTCCCCACAGTGGAAGTGATCGTTGAATGGGGCTTCCCATACATCCTGGCAAGCTTGGCCACATGTACGGCACTTTCGTATTTTTTATTTCTTTCTTTAATTCTATCGTGTTTCTCACCTTCTTTACCAAAGGGCTGGCACTAGGAGCTTTCTTTGGGCCCATGGTGGCTTATTTAGCAGTTGCAAGCACAAAAAACAATGGATTATTACAAAATGTTTTGTATGAACGCGAGGGGTGATGCTCACTCGCCGAGAAACAATACCAGACTGACTGAATGCATCTGTGGGAGGCTTTGTGTGTGTGAGGCGGCTGGGACATGTTCCGTACAATCACTGAAATTCAAGGGAAATTACGAAAACCAAGGCTATATTTTGACGGAAAAAGTTGCCGATTACCAAAATTCACGAAAACTGAGACTAACGAAAACCAAGGGTCCACTGTATTATGGAGTGTTTCGGATGAACACGCAGGGTGATGCTCACTCAACGAGAAACAAAGGCAGACTGAGTCACGAATGCATGGGATGCTTTGTGTGGGCGCTTGAGTGGCTGAGTAACGCGGGCAGGTGGACGCATTTGATACGGACCATTTTCAACTCTACATAAACTGAGCGGATGTACGAAAACTGGGTCAAAAATTAAACTAAAAAAGTCGTCGAAAACCAAATCCTATGAAAACTGGGACATACGAAAACCGAGGTTCCACTGTATCTCAATTCTTCTGCACTTTTTTTTTAAGGCCTATGTTACTATCTCATCTGGTCCCATTACCTTGTTTTTGTCAGCATCCAGTAATAATTTTTTCCAATGTCTTTAGTTATTTCAGTAACTTTTAACTTAATTATGCATTTGGGTTTTAAATCAGCTACATACTAAATATGTATTCTTTTGTAAGCACAAAT
This sequence comes from Cherax destructor, assembly GCA_009830355.1. Taxonomy (NCBI): domain Eukaryota; kingdom Metazoa; phylum Arthropoda; class Malacostraca; order Decapoda; family Parastacidae; genus Cherax; species Cherax destructor. Next base: position 2,901 of record WNWK01031267.1, read on the forward strand.
CCTTGCACATTCTCTCCTTTTCCTCCAGTGATATGCACTGTTATGTTTGGCCAGTAGTTGGGTGGGTGATAGCATGGACATGGAACACTTCTGGCAAGGGAAACCTGTATGAAAGATAGGCAGTAACCAACACACAGTAAATTGGAGATATGTAAACACAAAATGCTTTTATTTAAAATGTTTCATTCACTGACTACACTAGGAAGGTGACTTGATGTATGTGAAGGGCTCTTGATCTAAGAAAGTGATGCTGTACTTTCCTTCCTTGAATTGAACCTGTATGAATCCAATAGGTTTAGCACTTCCCCTTGATTATAACAATTATTAATTTCCTCTTGGTGAGAGCTTCATCAAGTTATCTGTAACTTGATAAGGCTCACATTGAACAAAATAATTTTATACTAAAGGCTTGCTCTGGCTTTGTGTCTGCTTTACTACTCATACTGCACCTCTTTTGCAAGATCACACTTTTGTCAGGAATAAATTTTCTTTTAGCTTGAATGTTATCTTGTAAAGGGAACTACCATACTGTATTTTCCAGTGCTAATTTTATTTTCATGTTACAGGAGTATCCTCTAAAGGTCAGCTTCATCAGCCACAGAAGCAATTGCAGCAGCTTGTGATGGCAGATGCACATTACATTCAGAGTAAGGCTGTCATTATTTGATTTCCTTATTTATTTAGGGTTGTACAGTTAAAATGTGTGCATTTTAAAATGGTAAAACTAGTAAAGGCCTTTGTGGTCAGGGTCCCAGGGCACCACATGGAACATGTCGCATCTCATTCACACCAATTATTCCCTCTGAACCAAAGATTGAGCTCTGGCTTTCCTCTGTGATATGCATCCTTCAGTTCAGATAGTCTGTTAATGCTCTGTTGTGGGCAGTGCTACTTGAGACCTGGATTGTGCTTAAAGGTGCAAGCTTCTGCATCACTGAAACCTAGGGACTGCTAGCATCTGCCACCTGCATCTGGCATATTCTCTGGGCCTAGGGCCTCTTTCAGGGCCACATCTGTCAATGGCAGCTTTACTATTGAACAAATGGTTGGCATGCCAGTAGATCTTATTTTAAGTTACATTCTTCTATGCATATAAACTGTGGCCTTCCTCGTTTGGTGCTTGGGGATAGCAAGCTCCTTTGATGCAAGTAGAATGGTGGGAGCTCCTCTCCAGTAACCTAGGACCCCATTGGAAATAGTGTAAGTCACTTTAACTCCTTTTTTTGGGGAAGGGGGGTATCCTACAAGACAGTTGTAAAGTGTAGCTAAATAAACTTGCTTGCATATTTCATGGAGCCATTCTGGAGCTTCCCTTTCTCAGGATGGGGATTGTTCACTGCCCATGGGTGGATGGCTTTCTCTCTACTAGTCTGTATTGAAGTCTATGGACACCATTCTAACTCTTTTCATTACTTAGGATGAGGAATGGGGTCCGGTTATTCCTCGAGGGAAACCTTACCCTATTGTTATATCCATATTATCAATATTGGTAGAATTACCGACAATATGTTAAGTAAAAGGACACAAATGCAACTAATGAGACATTTTATTGTGGCAACGTTTCGCTCTCCAGGAGCTTTGTCAAGCCGTTACAAGCAATGCATGGACACACAGGGTATATATAGGTTCAGGGTGAGGTGTAATACTAGTGGTGGTAGAGGTAGTAGTGATATAAGTCGTAGTAGTAGTAGTGATACAATAAGGTAGAACAATCAACTTGCACATGAGTAAAAGGTGATAAAAGCAATTACTTGGGTAGTATAAAAATAGGTTAGACAAATATTTCTGTTGGAGGTTGGAAAAGAGAAGGCCTGTAGCAGTGTTCCACATCCACGAAGTGCTTGTGTAGTAGGAGAGACTATAAGATGGTAGGGTTTACTGTTTTCAGGAGGATTCTTGCTAAGACTTCAGAGATGGTAAAGCTGCCTTTGTTTTGTTTAATTGTGTTAGAAACAGCGATAAGTGCTGATTCAAGGCACTTGCGTCTGCGGAAATCAGTTTCTTTGATAACTAAACAGGCGTCTTTGAATTTCATGAGATGATTGGTAGAATTTCTGTGTTGTACGCAGGCATTGTTCAGGTTATCGTTCCTACATGCATTAATGTGTTCATTGAGCCGTGTTTCGAGGTTTCTTGCTGTTTCTCCTACATAAATCCTGTCGCAGCCTCCACAGGGTATAGTGTAAACCCCTGCGTTGACTGGTTCATGGTGCTTGGATTTTGTCCTGGTTAGATCCTTTATAGAAGTGCTGGAAGCGATGGAGACTCTAGTGTTAGCTTGTGCAAGTACTTTAGAAATGTTCGATGCAACCTGGCTGTTGGGAAGAATTATAACTGGAGTGGTGTTGGTGCGTGGAGAATTAATGATCTGAAGAGCTCTTCTCTTGCAATCTTTGATGAAAAAGGAAGGAAAATGTAAATCAGTGAAGGTTTGGTGAATGTATGTACATTCCTCGTCAAGAAACTCAGGACTACAAATTCGGTAAGCTCTTAGGAAAAATCCGATGATGATGCCTCTCTTGGTCTTAGTATCTTGACTGGAATAGAAGTGTGTGAGATCATTTTTATTTGTAGGTTTCCGGTAAACTTGAAATCTTAGGTTGTTATCTACTTTGTGGATGAGGACGTCTAGAAAGGGTAGCTTGTCATTGGACTCTTCTTCAAGTGTAAACTGGATCGCCAGTTCAACTGCGTTGAGCCTTTCCTGAAGATTCCGTACATCAAAACGTTTGGGAGTTATTACGAGGACGTCGTCCACGTAACGTAACCACCACTAGTATTGCACCTTACCCTGAACCTATATATACCCTGTGTGTCCATGCATTGTTTGTAACGGCTTGACAAAGCTCCTGGAGAGCGAAACGTTACCACAATAAAGTGTCTCATAGTTGCATTTGTGTCCTTTTACTTAACATCCATATTATCACCCTCGTTTTTTTAGAGGCTTCATCTGCAGCTTAATTCTGGTTATTGAATTGTAGCGTTCTTTCTTACTAACCATGATGAGCCATTACTTATTCCACTGCTGCTGTGGTTGTTTGATCTCGCCACTCTCTGCCTCTCCATTTCTCTAGACAGGCTCTCACTTTTCCATTTGAGCCATAACTTTCCTTCTCAGCCTAGAACTTGAATGCGAGGGAATCCATCAAGGAGAGTTATTGTTTTGTAGCTCTGTCTCTTGCTTGGCACTCTGCCTGTCTTATCTCTATGTGGACAGGTGCTACAAAAGGCCCTGTTTTCCCTTTCTTTGAACTCCCTTATCTTGGATGGCTCCTCTGTGAGCTATGATTCTATCCTCAATTTATGTTATCTAATTATGTTATTTTAGATCTCTCATTATCTCCCATCCCTGTTAAATTGGAAGCAATTTACAGATATCCATATACTAGTGGTTGTCCACTGGGGCATCCTTCAGAACCTGACCTTGGCATTCCATTTGGATGATTGCATGGCTTTTGCTCTGCTGTGATACTCTAGCTTGGGCAACTGTTGCCCTCTTTTTCACTGTGATAACAATGTCTGTTTGTGAGCAGGTAAACATATATCATCTTTGTATTTGCCTGAGCAACTTGATGCTATATTTTGGAGGATCAAATGTTTCCACATTTTGAATTTTCATGAGTGGGAATTTCACCTGGTGGTCTTAAGTTTTCTTGTGACGCACTCCAGACATGGGCTTCTTTTCCATAGACTATTCACAATGTTATATTCTTTGTGCGTCCCTTCCCAGGCTACACTGTTTCCACGACAGAGAAAATGTCCCTCACTTAGTGGGGGTAAAAGTTCCCTCATCTCTTTCTGTCTACACCTTTAGTTAAGGAAGGCATTTTCTGCTTGAACTGGCTACACATCTACAGCATCTTCGTTGATCCGTGGTGTTTCCTGCAACCATGGTTGACAGCTTTGCAAGTCCTAGTACTGAACATGCCTCATGTATAGCATGGCTGCCTTCTGTCCCAGCCCTTCAAGGATGACCTGGTTCTGTCCCCAGGATGTTTGACTTTTGCAGTTCACCCAGTGCCATACTATGCATTTCATGCAGCCTCTGTGCCTGTGGGATTTTGAGGTATCCAACCACTTTTATTTGCCCTTCCAGGCCATATGCCCACACCCTGCTGTGGACACACACACTTATTTGGAGTTGTCACACCACTTCTAGGGGAAAATCCATATTCCGTACCTGGCCCTCCTTCATGGGTCTCCTTTAACCCTTTCGGGGTTTTGGTCGTACTAGTACGGCTTATGCCCTGGGGTTATTGACGTACTAGTACGCCTAAATTCTAGCGCTCTCAAATCAAGCAGAAACAGGCTGTTAGGCCTAGATGTGATAGAATGGGTCTGTGTGGTCAGTGTGCGCAGTATAAAAAAATTCCCGCACCACACAGTGCATAATGAGGAAAAAAAAAAACTGATGGTGTTTTTGGTTGAAAACAGCGACTTTGCAGTCTATTTTCGTATGGTATTTATGCTTGTATTCTCGTTTTCTTAGTCTCATTTTATAGAATAGATAATATATTACAGAAATAGAGATAATTTTGACTGGTTTCACGATGACAAGTACCTTGAAACTGAGCGCAAAGTAGCGAAAATGTTTGATTTTGGCCGATGTTCAAGAGTAAACAAATCACACCATGCGTCCAATACACATCAACTGGAGAGTCTAATATTCTTGCACAAGTGTGCTGATATTATTTATACCATTTTTACAATGATGCAGTTGTATACATAACAGTAAATCTTCTATTTTGTGTGAGAATAAAAATTCAAAATGGAAAGCAAAAGTAATGTAAGAGGGGCCTGGAGACGTGACTAATGAACAGAGAAGATGTTATTTTAGTGCCAGGAATGTCTGCCTTGTTTATTATGGACCCTATTTTGAAATTGGCATCGTTTGAAATTTGTGTGAAATTGGCCAAATTGCCATTTTCTGACCACTATTTTGGGTAGTTGAAATTGGTAAATAGGCAGTTTCTTATACTACTCAATCGATAGAAGAAATGGAGGTCTAGCGAAATAGCTATAATTTTAGTAGACTGAAACATTGGAATTTGCCGAAAATAGGGCTCAAAGTGGGCGAAATCGCCGATTGCGTAAATGTCATGGTTACCGTGAACTTCGCGAGAGCATAATTCCGTTAGTTTTCGATCAAATTTCATAATTTTTGTGGCGTTATGATCGGAAAAAGATTCTCTGTCATTTCATAAGAAAAAATAATTTTTTTTTGTGAAATTCATGGACCCTAAGAATGAGTTTCAGAGAGACCCCTTGGACCCCCAAAGGGTTAAGGAGATTCCTTGTTGATTTGATGGGCTCTTCGTCCTTGTAACTGGAGCATTCATTTCTTTCCTCAGATTTTTTTTTTTTTTGGCATGAGTACCAGGAGAAATTTGCTTTTTCATCTAAATTTTCTGCAAATTTAACATCCTAACTTGGTTTGGGCTGTGACTAAGCACATCATCTCCCCAGTGCACTGGCTGGCATGCTTGTCAGTGGTTACCTTGAACTGGTCTATGATCTAATTAACATGATCCTTGGATTTCACCTCCATTCAGCAGCTGCCTCAACTCCTTATACGTATTTGGTGCTGGTGGGAAGATTCCAGATTGGCTTTCCTGGGCTCTTGACTACAGAATAACATATGCTGAAGCATGAAAAATTGCATTCCTTCTTCACAGGCTCCATAGAGGAGCTACTATGATTTTCACCTCTTTCAGCTGTTGCGTTTTTACTGTCAAGTGGAGCTGCTTGAAGCACATCCCAGGTGACACTGTCCACCACAGACTAGCACCAACATGTTATTGGAAGAGAAGTGAACAAGGCATGCCACTGAGTATAAAGTGCAACATAGACTTTGCTGTACCTCAGAGAGGAGAGAACTGACTTAGTGTAACATATCCCAGTGACTCCCAGGGCCCCTTACACAGAAATGCACTTTTACACTTCATAACATTACTGTACTTGTGTACAATTTTATAATTCAAATATTATTAATCTGTAAACATAGTGTGGTATCACATGATTATTGAGTATGAGCTGAAGGATATTTTTGAAGGATGCAAAGTTAATCTTAAATATATTAAAATATTGATTGTACTCTATATGCAAAAATCTTAAATGTAGTACAGTATATAATCATTGGGTATACAATATTGTAGTCTAGAATTCCTTTAAATATTAAAATGTATTGTTTATTATTTGATTTAGCTGTTGAAGATTTTTTTTTTATAAATTTTATCTAGCAGGTCATATTATGCAAAAACATCTCTCTTTCTTGCAGAACAAAAAAAGGAGATTCTACAATTATTTCCCAATGTTAAGTCAACTGTGAAGAACATGTTTCAAAATTTATCAAGCAACCTTAACTCAAAATACAGGTAAAGTAGTGTGGTTGGGGAAAATTCAAAAACTTCATTAGTACACCTGTGTGAGAGGGTAAGGTACCTAGGGATTGGCAGAGTGTGTATTGTTTCTTTGTATAAAGGCAAAGGGGACAAAAGAGAGTGCAAAAATTATAGGGGAATAAGTCTGTTGAGTGTACCTGGTAAAGTGTATGGTAGAGTTATTATTGAAAGAATTAAGAGTAAGACAGAGAGCAGGATAGCAGATGAACAAGGGGGCTTTAGGAAAGGTAGGGGGTGTGTAGACCAAGTGTTTACAGTGAAACATATAGGTGAACAGTATTTGGATAAGGGTAAAGATGTTTTTGTGGCATTTATGGATTTGGAAAAGGCATATGATAGGGTGGATATGGGGGGCAATGTGGCAGATGTTGCAGGTGTATGGAATAGGAGGTAGGTTACTGAAAGCAGTGAAGAGTTTTTATGAGGATAGTGAGGCTCAGGTTAGTGTGTGTAGGAGGGAGGGGACTATTTCCCAGTAAAAGTGGGCCTTAGACAAGGATGTGTGATGTCACCGTGGTTGTTCAATATATTTATAGATGGGGTTGTAAGAGAAGTGAATGCGAGGGTCTTGGCAAGAGGTGTGGGGTTAAAGATAAAGAATCAAATACAAAGTGGGAGTTGTCACAGTTGCTTTTTGCTGATGACACTGTGCTTTTGGGAGATTCTGAAGAGAAGTTGCAGAGGTTGGTGGATGAATTTGGTAGGGTGTGTAAAAGAAGAAAATTGAAAGTGAATATAGGAAAGAGTAAGGTGATGATGATAACAAAAAGATTAGGTGACGAAAGATTGGATATCAGATTGGAGGGAGAGAGTATGGAGGAGGTGAATGTATTCAGATATTTGGGAGTGGACATGTCAGCAGATGGGTCTATGAAGGATGAGGTGAATCATAGAATTGATGAGGGGAAAAGGGTGAGTGGAGCACTTCGGAGTCTGTGGAGACAAAGAACTTTGTCCATGGAAGTAAAGAGGGGAATGTATGAGAGTATAGTTATACTAACACTCTTATATGGGTGTGAAGCATGTGTGATGAATGCTGCAATGAGGAGAAGGCTGGAGGCAGTGGAGATGTCATGTCTGAGGTCAATGTGTAGTGTGAATATAATGCAGAGAATTCGGAGTTTGGAAATTAGGAGGAGGTGCGGGATTACCAAAACTATTATCCAGAGAGCTGAGGAGGGTTTATTGAGGTGGTTCGGACATGTAGAGAGAATGTAACAAGACAGAATGACTTCGAGGGTGTATAAATCTGTAGTGGAGGGAAGGCGGGGTAGGGGTCAGCCTAGGAAAAGTTGGAGGGAGGGGGTAAAGGAGGTTTTGTGTGCGAGGAGCTTGGACTTCCAGCAAGCATGTGTGAGCGTATTTCATAGGAGTGAATGGAGACAAATGGTTTTTAATACTTGACGTGCTGTTGGAGTGTGAGCAAAGTAACATTTATGAAGGGACTCAGGGAAACTGGCAGGCCGGACTTGAGTCCTGGAGATGGTAAGTACAGTGTCTGCACTCTGAAGGAGGGGTGTTAATGTTGCAGTTTTATAACTGTAGTGTAAAGCACCCCTCTGGCAAGACAGTGATGGAGTGAATGATGATGAAAGTTTTTCTTTTTCGGGCCACCCTGCCTTTGTGGGAATCGGCCGATGTGTTAATAAATAAAATTACTAGTAAGAACAAGAATGAAGCTGAGCTCGTTGTTTCTTGGCTTCGTATTTTACCTCATTTACCATTGCCCATCAAGGTGGGGGTAGCCCAAAGAAGGAAGCACATTCATCATCAAAACACACTTGGGCATAACAATAAAATAATTATCTAGAACATTATAATGAAAAGTAATAATACAAATGACTAGCATGCCTCACAAACTCCCTGGGTCAAGATGAAATGCTAAAACACACAGGTCTCAAGCCACAACCCAGATCACCGAGTTGAGCACTCAGGCCAGCAGTTGCCTATGCCATGGCCCACCTAGTGACATAAGTTATCCCCACTATCACATGTACTTAGAAAAACTGTCTTACTGCTTGCTGCACTTCTGCCATAGGGCTGTCACCACTGATTAAATCATCTGGTGACAGAGGCACTTGTACAGTTTTTTTCCTTGACAAGGTAACATCATCCAGCCACAAGCTAATATTAATATTGGAATTAAATATTTGAATCCAAGGGTCCTCATCCTGTTATAAAGTATGTAAAGAATGGACAAAGCAGCTTCTAAACAAACATGAGTTAACCCAACAATACACCATAAACTAATTGCACTCAGAAAAATATGAAAATCCTAGAGGATTGCTTAGATAGTGATACAGTGGACCCCCGAGTAACGAGCACCCCGGAAATCATACAATTATGTAAGTACGTATAATATTGTAAGTGCTTTTTTAAGTGTATTTTTGGGGGTCTGAAATGGACTAACCTACTTGACATTATTTCTTAACCCTTTGAGGGTCGGTCCCATACTAGTACGTCATTGCAGCCGGTGTCGGTCACGTACTAGTACGCCTAAATTCTAGTGCCTTCAAATCTGGTGGAAGAAAGCTGGCAGGCCTACATATGAAAGAATGGGTCTGCGTGGTCAGTGTGCGCAGTATAAAAAAAATCCTGAAGCACACAGTGCACAATGAGAAAAAAATAACTGACCGTTTTTTTGGTTTAAAACAGCGACTTTCGGGTGTATTTTCGTATGGTATTTATGTTTGTATTCTGGTTTTCTTGGTCTCATTCGATAGAATGGAAGATATATTACAGAAATGGTGATGATTTTGATTGGTTTTACGATGAGAAGTACCTTGAAACTGAGTGCAAAGTAGCGAAAATGTTTGATTTTTGTCGATGTTTAAGAGTAAACAAATCATGCCATGCGTCCAATACACATCAACTGGCATGTCTAATATTCTTGCACAAATGCACATATTATTTATACCGTTTCTACAATGATGCAGTTGTATACATAACAGTAAATCTTCTATTTTGTTGTGAGAATAAAAATTGAAAATGGAAAGCAAAAGTAATGTAAGAGGGGCCTGGAGACGTGACTAATGAACAGAGAAGATGTTATTTTAGTGCCAGGAATGTCTGCCTTGTTTATTCTGGACCCTATTTTGAAATTGGCATCGTTTGAAATTTGTGTGAAATTGGCCATATTGCCATTTTCTGACCACTATTTTGGGTAGTTGCAATTGGTAAATAGGCGGTTTCTTGTACTCATTCGATAGAAGAAATGGAGTTCTAGAGAAATAGCTATAACTTTAGTAGACTGAAACATTGGAATTTGCCGAAAATAGGGCTCAAAGTGGGCGAAATCACCGATGAGTAAATGTCATCGATACCGCTAACTTCGCGAGAGCATAACTCCGTTAGTTTTCCATCAAATTTCATAATTTTGGTGGCGTTATGGTCGGAAAAAGATTCTCTATCATTTCGTAAGAAAAAATAATTTTTTTTTTCTGAAAATGTTTCGACGCTGAGAACAAGTTTGGGAGAGGGCCTCTCAACCCTCAAAGGGTTAAGGGAGTAAATTCGTTCGGTAATGGCACTTGAGCAGGCTTCTGGAATGAATTTTGCTCGTTACTTGGGGGTCCACTGTACAAGGAAAATGGTACAGCCTAGCAATTAACTTCTTTTTAACTTAATAAAGATAACCTCTTGTTAACCCTTTGAGTGTTGAGACCCTTGCTTGCAAACTTTCTCCATAGTGTCAAAGAATTTAAAAAAAAAAATTCTTATGACATGATAGAGAATTTTTTTCCGTAAGTAATGAAACCAAAATTACGAAATTTGATGGAAAACTTACGGAATTATGCTCTCGTGAAGTTAGTGATCTTGGCAATATATACACCAGCTCATTTCGCTCACTTTGAGCTTTATTTTGGGCCAATTCCTTTGTTCCACTCGACCAAACTTGTAGCTGTTTTGCTAGAACTCCTTTCATTTTATCGACTGAGTACAAGAAACCTCCCATTTACATATTTCAACTACCCAAAAAGTGATCAGAAATTACTAATTTGGCCAATTTCACACAAAATTCAAGAAAGGTTAATTTCAAAATAAGGGCCAGAATAAACAATGCAGACATTCCTGGCACTAAAATAATATTTTCTCTGTCCATTAGTCACATCTCCAGGCCCCTCTTATATTACACTTGCTTTTCACTTTGAATTTTTATTCACATAAAAAATAGGAGATTTACTGTTATTCAGACTACTGCATAATTGTAATAGTTGTATAAATAATATCAGTGCATTTATGAATGCACATTAGACCCACCAGTTGATGTGTATTGGACGTGTGACGTTATTTGTTTACTCTCGAACATTGTCAAAAATCTAACATTTCCTCTACTTTGAGCTCACTTTCAAGCTGCTTTTAGTCTGTAAACCATTCAGAATCATCTCTGTTTCTGTAATATATCTCCCATTCTATCAACCAGGAAAATGAGAATACATGTCCAACCATAAATACCATACGAGAATACACTGCAATGTTGGTCTTTAACCAAGAACAGTCCCAGTTTTTTTTTTTCTCTCATTGTGCACTGCGTGCTGCAGGATTTTTTTATGCTGCACACACTGACCACTCAGACCCATTCTCTCATATGTAGGTCTACCAGCTTTCTCCCACAAGATTGGAATCTGCTAGAATTTTGGCGTAGTATTATGGGACTGACACTGGCTTCAAAGCGTAATGTTACAGGACCGACAATGAAAGGGTTAACTGATACTAAAATAAGGCCTTCAGAAAATCAGTGGTAACCAAGTTTTGTTGGTAGTGTCCAGCTCAAGAAACAGCATTTGAGCACAACCACAACCAGCTCCACTTATGCTGCTACAAACTCAATTGTAGTAAATTTAAAGTAAGTTGGGTTAGGTCAAGTTTCTAAATGAGAGTGCTGATCACCAACCACTTGGATTCTAAACAGTTGCACAACCCAGGGCAACATGGGTTTAGAGTTGAGTGTTCCTGCCTCTTGCAACTACTGGACCTCTATAACATGGTCTTAGATGTGCTGGAAGACAAACAGAATGCAGATGTAGCATACACAGACTTTGCAAAAGACTGACAATCGTGATCATGGTGTAATAGCACACAAAATGCATGCTAAAAGAATATCTCTAAAAGTGGCTAGATGTGTCTTTAACAATAATAAATAATAAAATAGGTGAAATCAAAGTCTGTTGGATTGTAAAATTATGTATTTAGAGTATTGGGTGCAGAAATCATTCTGATATAGGGTATAGAGATATAGTGAAGCCTTGGAATCATAAAGATGAAAAAATTGCTTTTGAGAAAAAATGCAGAAAGCTTCAAATTCTAGGCTTTGAAGTATTTAGGCTGTCATTGTGTAGGATGGGTCCTACTCATACATTTTAGGTAAATATCTCATCAGTTATGTATGACTGAATGTGTTTCATCAGCAGGATTTTATGTGGGGGAAAAAATTACACAAATTCAGTATACATTAGAATGCAATGCTTTAATGACAATGTTTTGCACATGCAGTTGGCTTTATCTCGGTAGATAAAACTGGATAAGCATATGTATGGGGAGTGTAAGTGAAGTGCTCTCTATGTACCAGTATACACTGTTATAGGTTTATCTATTTGTGACTTGACAAAGCCCACTGCCTAGGTGAAAGTTCAGAATAAAGGATCATATTATACTTCATTTTCTCCCTTTTTCCATTATATAGGTATTTCATACAATTTCTCTCAACTAGGATTCTACTATTGTCTACATCTCCCCATTCATTATTGAATATATGTAAAAACTTCATTATTAAAAGCTAAATTCACCAATAATATGGTTTAAAAAATTGTTTAGCAATAAAAGATTTCAAAATATTTAAAAAAAAATTGTAAATTTTATCAGAAAAATAGGAGGGTTTTTTTTCTTAACCAGACTGGCCTAAGAGACACTACCTTTAGATGCCATTGTTGTTAAAAAGAATTGAGATGTTTGGAAAGATTTAATGTTAAAATATCTTTTCAACAGATGTGAACAAACCTCATCACCAATTGGAAGACTCAATCACCAGCTAGTGTTTCAGTGCTCTTTCACAATAAATTGGCCCAAACAAACCACTTTCCATGGTTACGGGGTTAATAAAAAAAATGCAGAATTGGCTGCCTTAGTAAAAGCTGCTGAAATGTTATACAATGGCAAGTATTATATGCTGATTTAAATTTGTTATTTTGATGAAAAAACATTAGTAAAAGAAGCATTGTCTTTGTAAAAAAAAAATAAGTGAAAGTGAAATAACTAATGGAACAGTTAGTGAGATAACATAAGAACATAAGAAAGGAGGAACACTGCAGCAGGCCTGTTGGCCCATACTAGGCAGGTCCTTCACAATCCATCCCACTAACAGAATATTTGCTCTACCTAATTTTCAATGCTGCCCAAGAAATAAGCTTTGATAATTCTATTTACTTCATGTGTAAGTCCCACTCAAATCCAACCCCTCTCACTCATGAATTTATCCAACCTAAATTTGAAACTACCCAAGGTCCTAGCTTCAATAACCCTACTAGGCAGACTATTCCACTCATCAACTACCCTATTTCCAAACCAATGCTTTCCTATATCCTTTCTAAATCTAAACTTATCCAACTTGAATCCATTATTGCGGGTTCTCTCTTGGAGAGATATCCTCAAGACCTTATTTATATCCCCTTTGTTAATGCCCATTTTCCACTTGTATACCTCGATCATGTCTCCCCTCATTCTTCGTCTTACAAGTGAATGTAATTTAAGGGTCTTCAATCTTTCTTCATACGGAAGATTTCTAATGCTATGTATTAATTTAGTCATTCTACACTGAATGTTTTCTAATGAATTAATATCCATTCTGTAATATGGAGACCAGAACTGAGCTGTGTAATCTAGGTGAGGCCTTACTAATGATGTACATATAATGCTGTAATATAACCTCTGAACTTCTGTTGCTTACACTTCTTGATATAAATCCCAGTAATTTGTTAGCCTTATTACGTACGCTTAGGCATTGCTGTCTGGGTTTAAGGTTGCTGCTTACCATAACCCCCAAGTCTTTTTCGCAATCTGTATAGCTAAGTTCTACGCCATTCAACTTATAAGTGCTTGGGTTATGGACACTCCCGAGCTTCAGAACCTTGCATTTATCTACATTGAACTGCATCTGCCACTTTTCTGACCACGAATTGAGTTTGTCTAAATCGTCCTGAAGTTCCCTGACATCTACGTTTGAATCAATTATCCTACCTATCTTCGTGTCGTCGGCGAATTTGCTCATATCACTAGTAATTCTGTCATCAAGGTCATTGATATATATATTATAAACAACAACGGTCCTAAGACTGATCCCTGTGGAACGCCACTTGTTACAGATCCCCACTCGGATTTAACCCCATTTAAGCACACTCTCTGCTTCCTATTGGTGAGCCATGACTCGATCCATGACAGCACTTTTCCCCCAATTCCATGAGCTGCCACTTTCCTTAACAGTCTCTGGTGCGGTACTCTATCAAAAGCCTTACTAAAGTCTAAATAAACAATATTGAATTCTTTATCGTGATCAACAGCCTCAAAAGCTTTACCGAAGAAAGTTAATAAATTAGTTAGGCAGGAACGGCCCCTCGTGAATCCATGCTGAGTATCGTTAATCAAATTATGTTTATCGAGATGGTTTCTTATAATATCAGCTATAATTGACTCTAGTAATTTGCCTACAATTGAGGTCAGGCTTATTGGGCGGTAATTTGACGGTAGTGACTTGTTCCCTGCTTTAAAAATAGGAATTACATTAGCCATCTTCCACATATCAGACAATACACCTGTTTGAAGAGATACATTAAAAATGTTACTTAATGGTTCACAGAGTTCCATTTTGCATTCTCTAAGAACCCTTGCAAAAAGCTCATCAGGACCTGGCGATGTATTTTGTTTCAGTTGGTCTACTTGTTTCATAACCATTTTGCTGTGATATGTGATATTACATAATTTATCTTCTTCAGGACCACTATAAAAATTAATTACTGGGATATTATTAGTGTCTTCCTGTGTGAATACTGAGAGAAAATAATTATTAAAAATAGAGCACATATCATTCTCCTTGTCAGTAAGATGCCCAGAGTTATTTTTAAGGGACCTATCTTATCTCTAACTTTTGTTCTATAAACCTGGAAAAAACTTTTGGGTTAGTTTTTGAATCCCTAGCAACTTTAATTTCATAATCCCGTTTAGCTTTTCTTATCCCCTTTTTAACGTTCCTCTTAATGTCAGTATACTGATTTATAAGATGACCCTCACCTCTTTTTATGCGCCTATAAATTCCTTTCTTCTGCCCTAAAAGATATTTGAGCCTATTATTCATCCATTTTGGGTCATTTCTACTTGATCTAATTTCTTTATATGGGATAAATGTTCTTTGGGCAGCCTGTATAGTGTTCAGAAAACTGTCATATTGATAGCTCTCTTCGTTACCCCAGTCCACAGTTGATAAGTGTTCTCTAAGTCCATTATAATCTGCTAAGCGAAAATCTGGGACCGTAACTGAATTATCCCTACTATCATACATCCATTCAATGCTAAAGGTAATTGACTTGTGGTCGCTTGAGCCGAGTTCCTCTGTAATTTCTAAATTATTAACAAGGGTTTCCTTGCTTGCCAGAACCAAGTCAAGTAGGTTATTTCCCCTTGTAGGTTCTGTCACAAACTGCTTCAAAAAGCAATCCTGAACTACTTCTAAAAAGTCGTTAGATTCTAAATTCCCTGTCAAGAAATTCCAATTAATCTGACTAAAGTTAAAGTCCCCTAGAATTACTACGTTATTGTGCCTTGTGGCCTTAACAATTTCCTCCCAAAGTAGTCTCCCTTGTTCCCTATCTAAGTTTGGAGAACAGTAAATCACGCCTAAAATCAATTTTTCACACCCCTCTGAAAATTCTATCCAGACAGCTCTGTATGTGTTATTTCAGACTTTATACCCATTTTTATGCAACAATTTAAATGATCATGGACATAGAGGGCCACCCCACCTCCCTTCCCGATACTTCTGTCTACTTGAAACAATTTAAAACCCTGAATGTGACATTCGGCAGGCATGTCCCGATTTTTCATATTAAACCATGTCTCAGTTATTCCAAAAACATCAATATTACCCGTACTTGCAACTAATCTCAACTCGTCCATCTTATTCCTAGCACTACGACTATTGGTGTAATATACATTTAAAGACCCTCCTTTCTCTTTACCCTTCCTGCTCATTTCTGTTTTTCCACTATACCTATTACTGTCCTTGTCACCTAGTGCCACTGGCTTTCCAATATCCACCTTATTCTGCCTATTACTAGTTCCCCTAGAATTTATAACATTACTACACTGGGACTTCACTGTTTTCCCCCCATAACCCATACCACAAACTTTTTCTAGTTTAAAGCCCTAACAGCTCCCTCCACTGCAGTTGCCAGTGCCCCCACCCCAGCATATTTGTAGATACACACCCATTCCCTTATTTGATATTCTTTTGCATTTTCTAGAGCAGGTGCTCAGTACCATAGTCTTGAGTCATCAAGACTATGGTGCTGAATACCTGCTACTAGGCATGTACCTCTTCAGTTGTCTGTTGTTGTCCCTGTATTGTATTGATGAAATATCCACATATTAAAGATGCCCAGCTGATGAACATGTTTAATTCTTCAACTTGTTGGTATTGTATACCACTGATGTTATGATATTTTTTTTTATCATATACAGTACTGCATTCTACCTTATGTTCATCATTTTTAGAATGTAAAACTTTTAATAGTTTAACTCTTTCTCCCCTGACAGTGTTGTTTTTTGTTTACCACTCCACATGTCATTCTGTCCTATTATCACAAACCTCTGCATGAGTATCTTTTGGGAGAAAGGTGGGCTAGAGTGAAAGTGATGGAGAAGTCAGAGGAGATACAGTGTAGACTTAAAAGTGCAATGCTAGAGTGCAGCAGAGGTTTGTGATAGTAGGACAGAATGACAAGTGGAGTGGTAAACAAAAAACAACACTGTCAGGGGAGAAAGAGTTAAACTATTAAAAGTTTTACATTCTAAAAATGATGAACATAAGGTAGAATGCAGTACTGTATATGATAAAAAAAAATATCATAACATCAGTGGTATACAATACCAACAAGTTGAAGAATTAAACATGTTCATCAACTGGGCATCTTTAATATGTGGATATTTCATCAATACAATACAGGGACAACAACAGATAACTGAAGAGGTAGATGCCTAGTATCAGGTATTCAGTACCATAGTCTTGATGACTCAAGACTATGGTACTGAGCACCTGCTCTAGAAAATGCAAAAGAAAATCAAATAAGGGAATGGGTGTGTATCTACAAATATGCTGAGAATAGGAAATGATTTTGGCAAGAGAAATAAAGTGAGAACCCCTGGGAGCAAATGAACTACAGTGGAACCCCAGTTTACGTTTTTAATCCATTCCAAAAGGTCGGCTGAAAACCGATTTGTATGAAAACTGAAGTAATATTTCCCATAAGAAATAATGTAAATCCAATTAATCCATTCCAGACACCCAAAAATATTAACAAAAAATACATTTTATAGAGAATAACTATAGTTTTATATACAGAAAACAATGAGAAATAAATATAAATGACTAATTTTAATGGATAAATGAACATTTAAATTACTTTTACCTTTATTGAAGAGATTTATTGGCATATGGAAGATGGCGAGGAGGAGGAGAGGTTATTGTTTGGAAGAATAATCCCCCTCCATAAGGACTTCAGGTATCAAAGCCCTATCTGGGGTTACTTCCCTTCTTTGTCCTTTACTGGCACTAGGACCAGCTTGAGAGTCACTGGACCATGCAGACACGGCTTGCAACAGCTTTGTTAGGGTGATATTTCTCCACCAACTCTTCCACATCCTAGCTACACAATATTTAATGCGACCCAGAGCCATATTATTACCATTGACATACCATGTTCACTGAGTTTAATCGTTTCTAACAACTACCTTTAGATGCCATCATAAACAAAGGGAGAAATAATGAATAATTCATACCAAGAATTGTAAACAAAAGCGTTCTGCATTAAGGGCGGTGATTGGACCAACACAGATTCATACACGTTTTCTCTGATGCTGGACCAGAGAAAACATAATGTTTTCCTTCTGACTGGCTAGCACACCTCTATTGCATATAAACATTGCATGTTTATATGCTATGTAACGTGTTATATAATTTTGAAGAAAATATCATAGATGGATTAATGAAAATGTCTATATTAACCTAAAATAAGACATTTAATGTGCCCAAGAGTGATTGTTATTGCATATTAGTATCACGAACGTATGAGCAGCCCAGGCGGACGCATCTGGTATGGACAATTTCCCAGCAGATGTACGAAACCCGGGGTAAAAATTCGCCGAAAAAAGTGGTTGAAATCTGAATTGTACGATATCCAGACCAGACGAAAACCTGGGTTCCATTGTATATATAGTGAAAATAATGAGATGTTAGATGGTGAGGTGGAGGTATTGAATTGAATATGGATAATGAAAGAGAAGTGAAGTTTTCAAGCATGGGGCAAGGGAAAATAGGATCTGTTAGTTGTAGTGAAGAGCCAGAGATGCGTGTGGAGGAAATGGGTCAGGTAGTGAGTAAGACGAAATGGGGCAAATTAACTGGCCATAGGCAGGAAAGAGAGTTAGGGAAAGATAAAGTAGGATTGCATAGGAACAATTTCTTGTATGGATAGTGTTTGCATTAAAGCATACAGTGGTACCCCGACTTACGATGTTATCATCTTACGTTATTTTCGATAACCGATATTTATAACGTAAGAAATTTGATTTGACTTACGATGTTTGCTTCGTCTACGACATTCGTACCGGGCGTGTCCGCTTGGCGCCCAGCTGAGCGCGCACTCAGGGGCGTCAGTGCTGTTGTTTACAAGCGGGCGACCACCACCCACACCCAGCATTCATACCAGTATATTGTCATTATTCCACTGTTTTAGTGCTTGCAACTGCTAAATAAGCTACCATGGGTCCAAAGGGAAAAATCCTAGTGCTAAGCCTGTGGTAAAGAATGTGCAGGGGTGAAGCATTTATGCAGGAGTGAAGCATTTATGCAGGGAGTGTAGCAGGCATGCAGGGAGGTGTAGCAGGGATGCAGGGAGTGTAGCAAAGATGCAGAGAGTGTGAGGGATGCAGGGAGTGTAGCAGGGATGCAGGGAGTGTAGAGGATGCAGGGAGTGTGCAAGGATGCAGGGGGTGTAGCAAGGATGCAGGGAGTGTAGTAGGCATGCAGGGAGTGTGCATTCATGCAGGAGTGTAGCAAGATGCAGGGTGTAGTAGGCATGCAGGGAGTGTAGCATTCATGCAGGGGGTGTAGCATTCATGCAGGGGAGTGTAGCATTCATGCAGGGGTAGCATTCATGCGGGAGTGTAGCATTCATGCAGGGAGTGTAGCATTCATGCAGGGAGTGTAGCATTCATGCGGGAGTGTAGCATTCATGCAGGGGGTGTAGCATTCAAAGAAAAAGGCCAGTAACCCCAGAAAGAACTTGGTACCTGCAGTGTTAATGGAAGGGGATTCCCCTTCAAACACTAGCATACTACTCCACCTTCTCCCCTCCTCCGTCCTCCACACATCAACAACTCTTCAATAAATGTAAGTGACATGTTATTTTCAATATTTGCATGATATTTAGGTATTCTTTATTTTATTTTGTATTATTTAATGTCAAAAAGTTCTAAAAAATATTTTATTTAACTACTTTTGGAAGTCTTGGACGGATTAAATTTATTTCCATTATTTCTTATGGGGAAAATTGATTCGTTTAACGATTGTTTCGCCTTAAAATATGCCCTCTCTGACGGATTAATATCGTAAGTCGGTGTACCACTGTATAAGTAAAACTTAGATAAGAGTATGGAGCTGTTTCTGCATTTTTGGGTTAAGAAAAAACATTTTGAATGACTAGAATGTAATAAATTGTTAAAAGCTGTAAAGATTTATGTGGAGAGTAAGATTCAGGTTAGGATATGTAAGAGAGGAGAGAATTATTTTCTAGTAAAAGGAGGCCTGGGATAAGGATATGTGATATTACTAGTTCTCTCTAATTTATTTATAGATGGGGTTGTAAGTGAATGCTAAAGTTGGAAAGAGATACAGGCTTAAAAATATGAGTTTATCATGTTGCTCTTGCTGATGAAACTGTGCTTTTGGGAACTTAGGAAGTTGTAAAAGATGGTGAGGGAGTTTGAGAATTTGTATAAAAGAAATAGAAGCTAAAAGTGAACATGGAATAAAAGAGCAAGGGGTTGAGAGCTCATCTTTCTTTCAACAGTTGATCATACTTCCCACTAACCATCCCCTTCATTAATTACTTCACTTTCACTCATCTTACCCACTCACACCTTCTTGTACTCCATATCTTCCTCTTACTCAGTAGCTACCACTAAAAAAATATGTATTCGCTCCTCTAAAAACATTCATGTCCAAAAGTCTACTCATCAATATTTTACCAGTCAATATATTCT
>WNWK01031268.1:0-22828 GCA_009830355.1 Cherax destructor
GCCATATCAGTGTTCATAATGTCTGAAAGACTTTTCTTAAAAAAATAAGTTTAATAAGTCACATGAGAACTCATACTAGAGAGGAACCTTTGTCAGTGGTGGTGTCATGTGTCATACACTAATATTTCTTCTCTACCAACACTGATAAAACCCTTTCCCTGTTGGTCCCGTAATATTACTGCTGGCAAGCCAGTGTTGGTCCCATAATATGACGACTTGGAAGCCAGTATCGGTCCCATAATACTACACCAAAATTCTAGCGGCTTCCAATCTTGTGGTAGAAAGCTGGTAGGCTTATATATGAGAGAATGAGTGTGAGTGGTCAGTGTGTGCAGTATAAAAAAAAATCCTGCAGTATGCAGTGCATAATGAGAAAAAAAACTCTTACCCTGGAAGATATAATACAGAAATTGAGATTATTTTGAATAATTTATGGACTAAAAATATTTTGAAATTCAGCTCAAATTAGTGTAAATGTTCGATTTTTGCTGATGTTCAAAAGAAGAAAAATCATGTCACGCATCCAATACACATCAACTGGTGAGTCTGATAGGCTTTCACAAATCCCCTATATTATTTATACCATTTTTACAATAATACATCTTCTATTTTTTGTGTAAATAAAAACTCAAAATGGAAAGCAAGCACAATATAAGTGGGGCAGGGAGATGTGACTAATGAACAGACAAAATGACAAAATGTTATTTTAGAGCTAGAAATGTTTGCATTGATAATTCTGGACATTATTTTGAAATTGGTCTTCCTTGAATTTTGTATGAAATTGGCCAAATTACCAATTTCTGACCTCTTTAAGGGGGGCTCCTTGTCGTGGTAAAGAGGCTATCGGTCTGAGGAATTGGACCTCTTGGTCTTCTTCCTCAGACTGAACCTAATTAGTTTGCTGTGGAATCTGGATCGCCTGGGGATGTCCCGATCCCTCTCCGGTCTCCCGGGGGGTGGCTTTGAGTATCTTTCGGGCAACGGGTGTATCTCTGGAGGCCACCTTTCAGATTCCAGGGGTGGTGGCCGAAGGAGGTATGCTTTGTGGCGGGTATCCAGCCGCCCTCTCTTTTGTCCGCAGAGGTTTCTCGGTAGATGTGAGGTTGCTATCCCGGATTGCTGGTTTACTTGCATGAAGGGTAGGGTATGGCACGGGTTCCATGCAGCATCTGCACTACTAGCGGTGTTGAGGTCCTCTTGGGCGTGGAGGGGGAATTACGCCTTTTTCATTCCTCCTAGGAGCTATTCCTCCACGTTCCCCCCTTTTTTTATTTTTTTATTTCTTTTTTTCTTTTCTTTCTTTTTTTCTTAAAAACAAAAAGAAAGAAGTAACCTAACTATGGATGCCCTAATCCGTGAACCTACCCCCGGGCCCCCTCTTGATACCACACCTAGTTCTGACCCTACCTCATTAATGGACAACACTTCGGACACCTCTAATACCCCTGTACCTCTTGCTGGTGCCAGTTAGTCACCTGCTTCAGGTACTGGGATTCCGACTAGCCCTTTTGACATGTTTGACCTTCGCTATTCTCTGACCTTGATTCCGGCTTCTCCCTCAACGGTGCAGCAATTTTCGGATTGCTCACCTGTTACATTTCGGACCACCTCCGGTCCCACACCCAAATGACCTAGACCCTTACATGACAATTCGACACTTCCTTCTCATTCATTTCAGAAATGTTCAGCACGTCACGCACTCCCCTTAAACACTTTGAATCACACTAATCAATGGACAAAGTTTTTTTTACTCTACGACCGACTTCTCCTAATACCTATCTTTCTGATCATAGTATTGGTAAGGCTCTGCTATGCCATGTTGGTAAAGATATCTCATTTCATGCTCTCAAAAGCGGCACTCCCATCATCACGGTCCAGAATGCTGGCCAAGCTCACAATCTTTCTCTTCTTACGACCATAGATGCTATTCCTATCACTATTGACAAGCATCATTCTCTCAATTCTTGTAGTGGTATTGTCATTTTACCCCACACCATTGTCCAATGGAATTTCCAGACATGTGGTGATGACATTTTGGAGCAGCTTGAGCTCCAAGAACTCCCTATCCTTAAAGTTGACACTTTTGTCCTCCCTGCCAATAAGCGAAGATGTTATCCTTGCAATATAGCTCGTTTGACATTTGACCGCCGTGAACTTCCACCCTTGGTATACATTGCAGGTCACCGGTTACAAGCTTGAAAGGTGACCCCCTACACCGAAACAGTGTAGAAACTGTTGGCGTTTTGGTCATCCAGCAAAATATTGCAGGTCCATGGCCGAATGCCCAGTCTGTGATGCCGACGACCATGCCAGTCCTTCTTGTAATCTACCTCCCTCTTGCCTTAACTGTCATGAGGCGCATCCATTGTACTCTCGCTGTTATCAGGTTTATCTAAATGAGCGGGAAATCCGTTGTCTCAAAGAGGCGGAAAGCTTCTCTTTTTCTATATCCGCTTCTAATCTACACCTTCAAGGGAGACTTCCCCGTATTTCCTATACTCATATTGCTAATCGTCCCCCCCACTTCTGGGGTCCCAACTTCCGCGGCTTCCTCTGTGGTTGCCTCATCCTCAGTCACCCCTGTCTCGAATCCTTTTGCTGTTCTTGGCTCCGAGGTCCCTACCTCTGCATCCCATACTGTCCACAGCTCTTCCTCTCCTCATTTGCACAGTTCTGTGTCTTCACGCCATCGTCCACCACCTAATCCTCACCGCCGGCCTTCTTCTCATAATTCTGGCAAAAAAATCCCCATTGCCGGGTTCTTCGCCTCCGACTAGTTCTGTAACGTGTGTGGAGGTTCATCCTCCTCCTCTTACAATATCATCATCCCCTTTCCCCTCCCAAGCCCCTTCTACAGTTTCCTCCTCTTCAAGGGGGGCTCCTTGTCGCGGTAAAGAGGCTATCGGTCTGAGGAATTGGACCTCTTGGTCTTCTTCCTCAGAATGAACCTAATTACCTTCCAATCCCACTCCCTTTTCCCATTTTCCCCATCCTCCCCTTTTCCCTTTCTTCCTCCTCCTCCTCCTCATTCCTCCCTTATTTCCTTCCCATTTTTACCCTCGGAGCTTCCCTCCACAGGCATTCTAGTTCCTAGATAGGGGGAAGGGTACCGTGGTCCATCCCATTCCGTTGAGGTTCTTGGCAGTGGTGTAGTTTGCCATGGAATCTGGATCGCCTGGGGATGTCCTGATCCCTCTTCGGTCTCCTGGGGGTGGCTTTGGGTATCTTTCGGGTGACGGGTGTATCTCTGGAGGCCACGTTTCAGATTCCGGGGGTGGTGGTCGAAGGAGGCATGCTTTGTGGCAGATATCCAGCCGTCCTCTCTTTTGGTTGCCGAGGTGGCTCAGTGGATGTGAGGTTGATATCCCAGATTGCTGGTTTACTGGCATGAAGGGTAGGGTATGGCACGGGTTCCATGCAGCATCTGCACTACTTGCGGTCCTCTTGGGCACCGAGGGGGATTTACGCCCCTTTCATTCCTCCTAGGAGCTATCCCTCCACGTTCCCCCACTTTTTTTTATTCTTTTTTTTTATGTTTATTTTCTTTCTTTTTTTTTCTTAAAAACAAAAAGAAAGTAGTAAATTAACCATGGATGCCCTAATCCGTGAACCTACCCCGGGCCCCTTTTTGATACCGCACCTGGTTCTGACCCTTCCTCATTAATGGACAACTCTTCGGACACCTCTAATACCCCTGTACCTCTTCCTGTTGCCGGTTCGTCACCTGCTTTAGGTACCGAGGTTTCGATTGGCCCTTTCGATACATCTGACCTTCGCTCTTCTCTGACCTTGATTCCGGCTTCTCCCTCAACGGTGCAGCAATTTTTGAATTGCTCGCCTGTCACACGTTGGACCACCTCCAGTCCCACGTCCAAATGACCAAGAACCTTACATGATGATTTGACACTTCCTTCTAGTTCGTCACAGAAATGACCAGCTCGTCACGCACTCCCCTTAGACACATTGTTTCACACTACTCAATGGACAAAGTTTTTTACTCTACGACTGACTTCTCCTAATATCTATCTTTCAGATCATAGTATCGGTAAGGCTTTGCTACGCCATGTTGGTAAAGATATCTCATTTCACGCTCAAGAGCAGCACTTGGATCATCACGGTCCAGAATGCTGGCCAAGCTCTTGATCTTTCTCTTCTTACAACCATAGATACTGTTCCTATTACTATTGACAAGCATCATTCCCTCAATTCTTGTTGTGGTTCTGTCATTTTACCCCACACCATTGTCCAACGGAATTTCCAGACATGTGGTGATGACATTTTGGAGCAGCTTGAGCTCCAAGAACTCCCTATCCTTAAAGTTGACACTTTTGTCCTCCCTGCCAATAAGCGAAGACCTTATCCTTGCAATATAGCTCGTTTAACGTTTGACTGCTGAGAACTTCCACCTTTGGTCTACATTGCAGGTCAATGTTTACAAGTTCGAAAGGTGACCCCTACACTGCAGCAGTATAGAAACTGCTGGTGTTTTGGCCATCCAGCGAAATATTGCAGGTCCATAGCTGAATGCCCAGTGTGGTGCTGATGACCGTGCCAGTCCTTCTTGTACTCTGCCTCCCTCTTGCCTTAACTGTTTTGAGGCACATCCATTGTACTCTCACCGTTGTAAGGTTTACCTGAATGAGCGGGAAATCCGTTGTCTCAAAGAGGCGGAAGGCTTCTCATGTGCTATGGCCGTCTCTCATCTACGCCTTCAAGGGAAACTTCCCCGTATTTCCTATTCTCGCATTGCTAAACGTCACCCCACTTCTGGGGTCCCAACTTCCATGGCTTCCTCTGTGGTCACCTCATCCTCAGTCTCCCCTGTCTCGAATCCTTTTCATGTTCTTGGCTCTGAGGTCCCTACCTGTCCTCGTCCTTCACCTAAACCTCAGCGCCCCCCTTCTTCTCATAAGCCCGGCAAAAAATCCCTATTGCCAGGTTCTTCGCCTCCGACTAGTTCTGTAACGTGTGTGGAGGTTAATCCTCCTCCTCATACACTACCTTCGACACTTTCCTCTTCTATCTCCTCGCCCTCTACTTTAGTACAGTCTATAGACTCCCCTATAGTTGCTCACTCTCCTTCCATTTCTAATGTAATCCCACATTCTGCATCTTTGTCTTCCGAAACACTGGAAGCTATCACAGAATATATTTCAGAGACTGGACCTATGATGGACACCACTCCACCTGAGGTTCCTCCTCTCTCTTCTTCGTCTAAACCCCTCCTTCCTTCACAACATCCTCCTCCTTCTCTGATTACAGGTCTTCCACTGCCTCCACACTTGGACTTTTCTAACCCTAGTCCATAGATTCCTCTCACTTCGACTTATATCTTTCTCTCCATAAATCATGGCTTATTTGCAGTGGAATATCCGAGGCCTCAGGGGTTACCGGGGTGAACTTCAGGTGTTGCTCTCCCAGTTTTCCCCTGTTG
Source organism: Cherax destructor (assembly GCA_009830355.1). Lineage (NCBI taxonomy): Eukaryota > Metazoa > Arthropoda > Malacostraca > Decapoda > Parastacidae > Cherax > Cherax destructor. Next base: position 5,435 of record WNWK01031268.1, read on the forward strand.
GGGTCTGTTTGCAAGAACCTAAATCCACTGTTATCAGGCCCTTTTCAGACTATGATATGTTATAATCATCGGATCCTTTTTCCGATGGAACCTTTAACGAAAGTGCTCTTCTTATACGCACTGGTGTTCCATACCGTCAGCTCTATGTTTTCTCTTCCTTACATTACACCGCAGCCCGTATCCACTTGAATAAGTGGTATACACTGTTCTTTATATCTCTTCCCTTCGCGGGCATTGTCTATCCCAGATGTTGATTTTCTGGTTTCTTCCTTACCGCCACCCCTTCTATTACTTGGCGATTTTAACGCACACCATTTTCTCTGGGGAGGGTCGCACTATGACTCTGAGGCATTCAGTTGGAGGCATTTCTTGCTTCTCTTCCCCTCCATGTTTTAAATACGGGTACTCCTACCCATTTTGACCCTCGAACTCATTCTTTCTCCTGTATCGATCTCTCCATCTGCTCTTCCTCAACAGTCCTTGACTTCACCTGGTCTGTCCTCCCGGACTTGCATGACAGCGATCATTTCCCAATCATCCTTAAGTCCCCTTTGTTTTTTCCACCTCATTGCCCACGCTGGCAATTTGACCGGGCGAAATGGGACCTTTACGCACATCTTACTGCCTTTCATGAGGTTCCTACCTCGTCCTCCATTGATGAAGTTTTACATCTCTTTGCATCCTCCATCTTCACAGCGGCTTCACATTCTATTCCCCAAACCTCGGGCAAGCATCCTCAGAAGTGCATGCCTTGGTGGTCTCCTGCTTGTGCTCGGGCAGTGCGTTTGAAACGAGCTGCATGGGGCAGGTATCGGTATAACAGAACCACAGAGAGACTCCTTGATTTTAAGCAGAAGAGAGCTATTGCTCGCCGTGTCATACGTGATTCAAAACGCACTTGCTGGTGAGATTACGTTTCTACTGTCACTTCGGCTTCCTCGATGAGTGCACTCTGGAAGAAAGTGCGGAAATTAAGTGGTAAATTCTAACCCGACCCGCCTCCTGTTCTTCAGGTTGCTGGTGTCGATATAGCACACCCTCTTGCCGTTTCTACTGAAATTGGTAATCATCTAGTCCGCATTTCTCAGGGGCTCCATCTATGCCCCTAGTTCCTTTCTTCTAAGTCTGCCAGGGAGTTAAAGCCCTTAGATTTTTCTTCTCGTAGAGAAGAATCTTATAATGTGCCTTTTACCCTTCAAGAATTGGAGGCAACACTCTCTGCTTGCCGATCATCGGCAGCTGGGCCAGACGGCATACATATTCGTATGCTACAGCATTTACATCAGTCTGCTCTTACTGTCCTCTTACGACTCCTTAATCTTATATGGTCGCAAGGAGTTCTTGCCCAGCTGTGGAAGTCTGCTATTGTTCTCCCTTTTTGCAAACCAGGTACTACGGGACATGATACCTCTCACTACCATTCCATCGCTCTTACCAGTGCAGTTTGCAAGGTGATGGAACGTCTAGTTAATAGATGTTTGATGTGGTATTTAGAGTCGCACAATAGTCTCTCCCCTAGTCAATATGGCTTCCGTATGGGCCGTTCTGCCATTGACCCCTTGCTGTGCTTGGATACGTATATTCGTAATGCCTTTGCTAATAACCACTCGGTTATCGCTATCTTTTTCAACCTTGAGAAGGCTTATGACACAACTTGGAGATATAATATCTTGGCCCAGGCCCACTCCTTAGGCCTCCGAGGCAACCTACCATTCTTCCTTAAGGCCTTCTTAACTGACAGACATTTCCGGGTCCGGGTTAGTAAACACTCTTTCTGCTTGCTATAAATAATCTGGCATCTGTTCTCCCATCCAATATTTGGTCATCGCTCTATGTGGATGACTTTGCTATAGCTTGTGCAGGTGCTGACTGTCACCTCATTGCAGTTTCCCTCCAGCATGCCATCAACCAGGTTTCTGATTGGGCCACCACTCACGGGTTTAAATTTTCTAGTGGCAAAACTCATCAAATTACGTTTACTAGACGTTCAGTGGTCTTTGATCATTCATTGTACCTATACGGCTCACGTATTCCAGAACGTGATACAGTCAGGTTTCTCGGCCTCCTGTTTGACCGTCAATTGTCCTGGAAACCTCATATTACCTCTCTGAAGGCAACTTGTCACAGCCAGCTGAGCCTCCTTAAAACCCTCACACATCTTTCATGGGGGATGATCGTAGAACTCTCCTTTATCTACATTCGGCCCTAATTTTATCAAAACTCGATTATGGTGACCAGATATATTCAGCGGCCTCCCCTGCTACTCTTTCCTGCCTTATTTCCATCCATCACCAGGGATTACGCTTATGCCTTGGTGCATTTCGTTCTTTCCCGGTTGAGAGCCTCTATGTTGAAGCGAAAATTCCATCCTTGTCTGATCATCATGATGCACATTGCATCCGCTATTATGTTCGCTCTCATGACCTCCACAATCCTTTCATGTATAGGATTGTCACAGATGTTAGTAGACGCTCTTTATTTGTTCGTCGACCCTGTTTACTTAGTCCTTTTTCTCTTCGTCTCCATTCACTCTTGTCTTCCCTTCAGCTACCGCCTTTATATGTTCATGTGGCTTCTCACTTTCCCCTACCCACTTGGGAAGTTCCTGATATCCATGTCTGTTCTATTCCTCTACCTTGTGCGAAAGCCCAACTACCTACGGCGGCTTCTTGCTCTTTTTTTCTAGACCACTTCCGTTCTCATTCCCATGCCATCGTAGTGTACATCGATGGTTCAAAGTCGTCTGACGGCGTCAGATTCACAGCAGTGTTTCCGGACAGCGTCGTGTGAGGGCATCTATTACCCTCGGCTAGCATATTTACGGCTGAATTGTATACCATTCTTGTGGCACTTATGCGTATTGCATCTATGCCTGTGTCACCATTTGTGGTCGTTTCAGACTCCCTTAGTGCTTTACAGGCTATCCGTAAAATTGATACACCTCACCCCCTAGTTCTTCGTATCCAACTTTGGTTACGCTGTATCTCTAGCAAGCACAAAGATATTGTTTTTTGTTGGGTTTGTGGTCATGTTGACGTACAGGGCAAGGAACAGGCAGACACTGCTGCGCGGTCAGCAGTACATGACCTTCCAGTTTCATATAGAGGTGTTCCTTTCCTGGACTATTTTGCGGTCATTGCTACCCACTTTCGCACCCGTTAGCAACAACGCTGGTCTGACCTGCTAAATAACAAACTTTATTCTATTAAACAGAGTATAGGTTTTTGGCCTTCTTGTCACCAATGTCGTGGTTGGGAGACTACACTCCCCCGTCTTCACATTGGCCACACTCGTCTTACTCACGGGTATCTCATGGAGAGGCTTCCTGCCCCTCTCTGTGAGCATTGTCAGGTTCCAGTGTCTGTTCGACATATTCTGTTGGACTGCCCACTCTATCAACGAGCATCCAGAATTTACCTGCAAAGGCGTCTTCGCTCTGCGGCCCTTTCTTTACCTTCCCTTCTTGCTGATGGACCCTCCTTTAATCGTGACTCGTTGACTTTTTGACAGAAACTGACTTACTACACCCTCAGTCCTTTCTACCTCGATCTCTTGCTACCATCTATCTCTGCACTATCCACTGTCCTGCTGCACTCCATACCCTACTAATCATCCCTCTCCCTCTTACAATCCATTCTCCCTGCATCCTGTCCTGCCGAGCCGCGCTGTATAACCCCTGTGGTTTAGCGCTTCTTTTGATTATAATATTTTTTTTTTTATTAACACATCGGCCGATTCCCACCAAGGCAGGGTGACCCGAAAAAGAAAAACTTTCATCATCATTCACTCCATCACTGTCTTGCCAGAGGGGTGCTTTACACTACAGTTATAAAACTGCAACATTAACACCTCTCCTTCAGAGTGCAGACACTGTACTTCCCATCTCCAGGACTCAAGTCCGGCCTGCCGGTTTCCCTGAATCCCTTCATAAATGTTACTTTGCTCACACTCCAACAGCACGTCAAGTATTAAAAACCATTTGTCTCCATTCACTCCTATCAAATACGCTCACACATGCTTGCTGGAAGTCCAAGCCCCTCACACACAAAACTTCCTTTACCCCTTCCCTCCAACCTTTCCTAGGCCGACCCCTACCCCGCCTTCCCTCCACTACAGATTTATACACTCGAAGTTATTCTGCCTCGTTCCATTCTCTCTACATGTCCGAACCACCTCAACAACCCCTCCTCAGCTCTCTGGATAATAGTTTTGGTAATCCCGCACCTCCTAATTTCCAAACTCTGAATTTTCTGCATTATATTCACACCACACATTGACCTCAGACATGACATCTCCACTGCCTCCAGCCTTCTCCTCATTGCAACATTCATCACCCATGCTTCACACCCATATAAGAGTGTTGGTATAACTATACTCTCATACATTCCCTTCTTTACTTCCATGGACAAAGTTCTTTGTCTCCACAGACTCCGAAGTGCTCCACTCACCCTTTTTCCCTCATCAATTCTATGATTCACCTCATCCTTCATAGACCCATCTGCTGACATGTCCACTCCCAAATATCTGAATACATTCACCTCCTCCATACTCTCTCCCTCCAATCTGATATCCAATCTTTCGTCACCTAATCTTTTTGTTATCCTCATCACCTTACTCTTTCCTATATTCACTTTCAATTTTCTTCTTTTACACACCCTACCAAATTCATCCACCAACCTCTGCAACTTCTCTTTAGAATCTCCCAAAAGCACAGTGTCATCAGCAAAAAGCAACTGTGACAACTCCCACTTTGTATTTGCTTCTTTATCTTTTAGTCCCACACCTTTTGCCAAGACCCTCGCATTCACTTCTCTTACAACCCCATCTATAAATATATTGAACAACCACGGTGACATCACACATCCTTGTCTAAGGTCCACTTTTACTGGGAAATAGTCCCCTTCCCTCCTACACACTCTAACCTGAGCCTCACTATCCTCATAAAAACTCTTCACTGCTTTCAGTAACCTTCCTCCTATTCCATACACCTGCAACATCTGCCACATTGCCCCCTTATCTACCCTATCATATGCCTTTTCCAAATCCATAAATGCCACAAAAACATCTTTACCCTTATCCAAATACTGTTCACCTATATGTTTCACTGTAAACACTTGGTCTACACACCCCCTTCCTTTCCTAAAGCCCCCTTGTTCATCTGCTATCCTGCTTTCTGTCTTACTCCTAATTCTTTCAATAATAACTCTACCATACACTTTACCAGGTACACTCAACAGACTTATTCCCCTATAATTTTTGCACTCTCTTTTGTCCCCTTTGCCTTTATACAAAGGAACAATACATGCTCTCTGCCAATCCCTAGGTACCTTACCCTCTTCCATACATTTATTAAATAATAGCACTAACCACTCCAAAACTATATCCCAACCTGCTTTTAACATTTCTATCTTTATCCCATCAATCCCAGCTGCCTTACCCCCTTTCCTTCTACCCACTGCCTCACGAACTTCCCCCACACTCACAACTGGCTCTTCCATACTCCTACAAGATGTTATTATAAATAATAATAATAATAATAATACACAAACTCTTACGTTTATACCTCTAGCTCATCCCTCAGTCCCCTCTACCTCGATCTCTTGCTACCCTCTATCTCTGCACTATTCACTGTCCTGCTGCACTCCATACCCTACTAATCATCCCTCTCCCTCTTACAATCCATTCTCCCTGCATCCTGTCCTGCCCCGCCGCGCTGTATAACTTGTGGTTTAGCGCTTCTTTTGATTATAATAATAACAATTTCTGATCACTTTATTGTGTAGTTGATATCAGTAAATAGATAGTTTCTTGTACTCAATCAATAGAACAAAAGGAGTTCTAGCGAAATAGCTATGAGTTTGGTCGACTGTAACAATGGAATTGGCTAAAAATAGGGTTCAAATTGGGTGAAATTGCCTATGTGTAAATATCACTGAGACCGCTAACTTTGTGATAACGTAATTCCATAAGTTATCTATCAAATTTCATACTTTTGGTTTGCTGAGAAACTAAGCAAGATCCCAGGACTTCTATAATGGATCAAAACTCATATAAACTTTGTTTTGAGTTGAAATATTGGATCACATAGATTTCCTGACCTTCATCATGAAGTAACCACTGCATTGTTCACAATAGTAATTATTTTCATTCATCTGGAAATGTATGTTATATAAATGTGATTCAAGATGAGATTTACTTGAATTTTTGTTTTGAACATTTTTGACATTCATGTTTTTTTATGTTTAAATGACTACTGTTAATACGAAGTGTGAGATAACATTTATTAGAAAAAGTTTTGGAACATTTTTGACATGTTTCATTTTGACATGAACATTAGCAATATGAGGTGTGGGAGACTGTTTAGAACTGATGTCCTTAGAACATATTAAACATTTATGTTTTATCCCTAAGTCAATATTATCAATATGTTTTTTTAGACTAGATTGGAAAGTGTAACTTTTATTACATTCTTTACAATGGTATTTTTTTCTCTCTTAACTTTTAATTAATGATGAAGTTTAACCCTTTGACTGTCGCAACCCTCAATCCTGAGTGCCATTCTGTTGTCGCAAAATATTCGAAAAAAAAAAAAAAAAATTCTTATCAAAATGTTAAGATTATTTTTCTGATTGTTTTTATCCTAAAAACATATTTTTGCCATCAATACTTACCGAGATATGGAGTTGTAAAGTTGGGAGAAAATGAGCCACGTATGGCAACAGCGGCGACTGCCGCTCACTCAGTAAATATTTGTTTACTTCCATTCGTAGATTTCTTGTTTTTTTCACTATTTTCTTTTTTTACGTAACTTATGTGGCCTGTGAGACCAAGGTAAGGTGCAATGTATATATATACATTCGTTGTATGCAACACAATAATAGCATAAACATTAGTATCTTTATATTGTTTACAAAACTTGTTTACACAAACGAATACAAAAAAAATCTTTATTACTATTGTTCTATAATATACATATATACAAATGTACAGTCACTGGACATGTTCATAGAAGTTCTGCAGCTTGTGGAACTCTTTGAAACATGGTTCCATGCACAGTGGTGTTTTACATTCCTCACACATAAAACGAGTGTGTCTGCATTTTTGTGGGCGTTTTTTTGTATATGCACAGACAAAACATCTCTTCTGAGCAGTTTTCTTCAAAGTAGTAGCAGGCAGTTGTGTTAGGTAGTTATCCTTGGTTGATGGTGGTCTGGGTCGTCATTCCTTCCTTCCTTCCTTCCTTCCTTCCTTCCTTCCTTCCTACCTACCTACCTACCTACCTACCTACCTACCTACCTACCTACCTACCTACCTTCCTTCCTTCCTTCCTACCTACCTACCTTTCTTCCTTACTACCTTTCATCTCATCCTTCCTTTCTTCCTTCTGGTTTCTATAAATACACACATAGTCACTGGACACGTGCCTAGAACTGCTATAAGCTTCTAGAAGCTGGTTGTTGTGTCTGGGTCCTTCTTACATTCCTTCTAACCTTCCTTCCTACATTCCTTCTAACCTTCCTTCCTACATTCCTTCTAACCTTCCTTCCTACATTCCTTCCTTCCTTTCATCTCGTCCTTCCTTTCTTCCTTCCTTCTGGTTTCTATATATACGCATATATAATCACTGGACACTTCATATAATTGCTATTAGCTTCTGGAAGCTGGTTGTTGTTTTTGGGTCGTCATTCCTGCCTTCCTTCCTGCCTTCCTTCCTGCCTTCCTACATTCTTTCCTACCTACCTTCCTTCCTACCTTTCTTCCAACCTTCCTTCCAACATGCCTTCCTACATTCCTTCCTTCCTACATTCCTACCTACCTACCTTCCTTCCTTTCATACCGTCCTTCCTTTCTTTCATCTCCTTCCTTCTGGTTTCTATATATACACATATATAGTCACTGGACACTTCATAGAAGTGACATTTAGCTTCTGGAAGCTGGTTGTTGTGAGTGTGTGGACTTGTAAATATGCTGAGTCAGGGTGCGGCTGCTGTCAAAATGACATATTATACCACCACTCACCACCCTCTGCCTGTCAACACCTATGGGGTCCCATGCTCTTCTTCCCCACAGTCCTTCCTACCTACTTACCTACCTACTTATGTACCTACTTACGTACCTACTTGCTTACCTACTTGCTTACCTACTTGCTTACTTGCCTACCTACTTACCTACTTGCTTACTTGCCTACCTACTTACCTACTTGCCTACCTACTTGCCTACCTACCTACCTACTTACTTACCTACCAACCTATTGCTATTGTTCTATAATATATATACACATATATAATGACTGGACACTTTCCATCAACTTCCCTTAGCGCTTGAAGTTGTGTGTGTGTGGACATATAAATTTGCTGAGTCAGGGTAAGGTAGCTGTCAAAATGACATATACCATTACTCACCACCCTCACACTGCCTGTCAACCTATCAACACAAAAGGGGACCCATGTCTTCCTCACAACCTCCTTCCTAGCTTCCTTCATTCCTTTCTTACTTATTTCCTTCCTTCCTCTCATCTCTTCCTTCCTGTCTTCCTTTCTTCATTCATTCCTTCCTTTTTTTCTTCCTTCCTTTCTTACTTCTTTTGTTCCTTCCTTCCTCTCATCTCTCCTTCCTTTCTTTCTTCTTTTGTTCCTTCCTTCCTCTCCTCTCCTTCATTCCTTTCTTACTTATTTCCTTCCTTCCTTCCTCTCATCTCTTCCTTCCTTCCTCTCATCTCTTCCTTCCTTCCTCTCATCTCTTCCTTCCTGCCTTCCTTTCTTCATTCCTTCCTTCCTTTTTTTCTTCCTTTCTTACTTCTTTTGTTCCTTCCTTCCTCTCATCTCTCCTTCCTTTCTTTCTTTCTTCTTTCCTTCCTTCCTTTCCTCCTTCTTTCCTTCCTTTCATCTCTTCTTTCCTTCCTTTCATCTCTTCTTTCCTTCCTTCCTCTCATCTCTTCTATCCTTCCTTACTTTCTTTCTTTTTTCCTTTCTTCCTTCTGGTATCCTGGGCATTTCTTTCGGTCACAAACTCCTCAAAACCATGAAATTCATCTTCAGAGACACTTCCAGCTGTGTTAGAGCTATTACTAAGGAAGAGAAGAGTCCCAGATGCGCCAAGGAGTCAGATAATTCTTACCGCTAGGCATGCTGAACAAGAACTACTGAAATGGCGTTCCCACAATGCACCAGTGGCTGCCCAATTTTTTTTATACTGCGCACACTGACCACACAGACCCATTCTCTCACATGTAGGCCTACCAGCTTTCTCCTGTTTGATTTGAGGCCGCTAGAATTTAGGCGTATAGATACGTCCGAAACAGTGGCTCGTAAGACGTATATGTACGACCAAAACAGTCAAAGGGTTAAATGAATATTTGAAATTAGAAGAGTAGAAAATTATTCTTTCGTATTTTGTTGAATTCACTTGTCTTTATCTGAAAAAAAATATATATATATTAAAACAATACTTATTAGTATCAATAAATAGTTAAACTTTTTAAATTGAATTTATATTTACTCCAATTTATATACAGTGGAACCTCCACTAACATTGATGCTTTATGTATACAGTTGAACCTCTACTAACATTGATGCTTTATATATACAGTGGAACCTCCATTAACATTGATGCGTTATATATACAGTGGAACCTCCTCTAAAAAGTTTAATCTTTTCTATGACCTTGCTCGTATCTGGATTTGCTCGTTTGCAGAGTCAATTTTCCTCATTTAAATTAACTGAAATGGAATTAATTCGTTCCAGTGGAATTCCAGGCACCATAAAATACTTCAATAATTTCCCTAATATCAACTCTATGGCTTATTTATCAATCACAATTCATCTAATATGACATAAACAATATAAATAACAAAGAAACCTGATATATGCTTTAGAATTAATAAAATATGTCATGTGACAAGTGGAAGAGTGACAAATGGTTTGGAAAACCGACAAGTTGATGATTAAGACATTAAAGCAACATTTGGAAATCATTATTGAAGAAACGTTTCGCCACACAGTGGCTTCATCAGTCCAATACAAAGAAAGAAGTTGTAAGGAGAGGAGTAGTTTGAGGTAATCAGTCCCTCAGCCTGGAGTTGACGTGTTCAGTCCACCAATCTCGTAGAAAGTACGGCATAAGGCCATAAAATTGGCTTATATACTGTAGTCAAGTGAGGCAAAGCAGCAGGAGGTGGGGTCATAGTGGTACCATCCACTATGACCCCAACCTTTGGATGAAGACCTACTTTGACTAGTGGATGGTACCATTGTGACCCAGCCTCCTCCTGCTTCGCCTCACCTGACTACAGTATATAAGCCACTTCTATGGCCCTATGCTGTACTTTCTACAAGATTGATGGACTGAACACATCGACTCCAGGCTGAGGGACTGATTACCTCAAACTCCTCCTCTCCTTACAACTTCCTTCTTTGTATTGGATTGATGAAGCCACTGTATAGCAAAACGTTTCTTCAATAAAGATTTCCATATGTTGCTTTAATGTCTTAATCATCAAGTGAAGGCGGCCATAATCGCTCCAGCATTGTTGTGGTATTCACTACCATCTAGTGACGGCCTTTCGAAGCCGTCTATTATTATAATTATTATTATATAGTACATTACAGTGGAACCCTGAGTTTCAGCCGTAATCCGTTCTAGGAGCTAGGTATAAAGTTGAAGCAGCTGAAAGTCAAAGCAATGTATCCCATAAGAAATAATGAAAATACAATTAAGCTGTTCTAGATACAGTGGTCCCTCGACTAACGTAATTAATCAGTTCCAGGAGCGATTTCTCAACATGAAACTTTCGTAATTCGAAACCTTATTCCCCATAAGTAATAATGTAAATACAATTAATCCGTTCCACAAAAAAAATATTCACATACTAAATAATAAAAAGCAATATATGGATATACATTTATCTACCTTTATTGAAGAGTTGCAGGCATCTGGAAGATAGGGAGGATGACAGGGGCAGGGTGTTAGTGGTTGGAAGGGGAATCCCCCTCCAAAATGACTTCAGGTAACAAGTCCCTCTCTGGAGTTACTTCCCTTCTTGGTCTTATAATCCCACTAGGACCAGCTTGAGAGTCACTAGACCCCTGCCTGGTGAAATAACTGTCCACAGTCCTCTGTTTCTGGTGACTCTTTAATACGTTCCTGAAGTGCAACATGGCTCTGTCACTGAAGTGGTTGCACAGAAGGCTCATTTCAGCTTGCTTAGGGTGGTGTTTTTCAACAAATGTCTGCAACCTACTCCACATAGAACACATTTCCTTAATCTCTGAAGAAGGTACCTCCTTCTCTCTCTCTTCCTCCTCCTGTGAAGCAATAACCTCAGCTGTGGTCTGTTGCTGTTCCAGATGAGGCTCTTGCAGCTCTTCAGTTGTTAGCTCTACTCTGTGGTCCTCCACCACCTCTTCCACATCCTCACCACTCACCTCCAACCCCAGGCTGTTCCCCAATTCCACAATATCTTCCACAACATCTTCCACAGCAGGCACAGGGTCGTCAGGGTCAGGGTCAGCCTCAAATCCTTCAAAATCCCTCTTTTCAACACAATCCGGCCACAGTGGTCTCCAAGCAGAGTTCAAAGTCCTGGAAGTCACTCCCTCCCAAGCCTTACCTATAAGGCCTATGCAATGCACGATATTAAAGTGATCTTTCCAGAACTCTCTTAGGGTCAATGCAGAGTCATTGGTCATATTAAAGCACTTTTGAAACACTGCTTTGGTGTACAGTTTCTTCAAGTATGCAATGACCTGCTGGTCCATGGGCTGGATGAGAGGAGTGATGTTAGGAGGCAAGAACTTCACTCTGATGAAACTGAACTCCTCAGACAACAACTCTTCCAAGTTGTGAGGATGAGCAGGAGCATTGTCCAGTAACAGGAGGCACTTGAGTCCCAATTTCTTTTCCTTCATTAGGGCCAAACACTCCAGTCAACCATTCCTTGAAAATCTCTGTAGTGACCCATGCCTTGGTGTTAGCCTTCCAATGCACACACAATTTATTCTTGTTAATATTGTGTTTCTTGAAGGCTCTGGGATTTTCTGAGTGATACACCAGTAAAGGCTTCACTTTAAAATCACATCATAAGAGTTAGCCTGTCTTTCATAGGCTTGTGTCCTGGCTGTGCCTTTTCCTCCTGAGTAATGAAGGTCCTGTTGGGCAGTTTCTTCTAAAACAGGCCTGTTTCATCACAATTAAACATTTGTTGGGGGAGGAATTTTTCAGCTATTACGAACCAATTAAATTCACTCACAAACTTTTCAGCTGCACGTTTGTCTGAGCTTGCTGCCTCACCATGCCTCACAACACTGTGTATGCCACTATGTTTCTTAAACCTGTCAAACCAGCCTTTGCTGGCTTTAAAATCACTGGCCTCACCACTGGTTCCAGGCATTGTCTTGACAAGATCTGCGTGCAACTTCCTTGCCTTTTCACAAATTATCGCAGTGGAAATACTGTCACCCGCAATGTGTTTTTCATTGATCCACACCATCAACAACTTCTCAACCTCATTCACTGTTTTCGATCTATTTTTCGTTAACATATCAACACCTTTTGCAACATTAGCTTCCTTGATCTCATTTCTCTTTGCCAGGATAGTGCCGATAGTAGATGCACTTTTCTTGTACATCCTGGCAAGCTCACTCAGACGTACGCCACTCTCATATTTGTCTACAAACTCTTTCTTCAGTTCAATGGTGTTCCTCACTCTCTTTACCACAGGGGTGCCACTAGGAAGCTTCTTTGGACCCATGGTGACTTATTTCACAGTGACAATCACTAAACCACCAATAAACACCACAAATTTATTGTGAATGTTTGAAAGAGCACACTGGGTAATGTTCTCTCAGTGGTAAACAACTCTTCACTGACGTCCTGCGCAGGCGCAGGGCAGGTGCGGAGCAGGCAGACAGGTCTAATACGTTTTGCTACACGAGTCCATTTTCACTACATGATAGCGAGAAAAGCTTTCGCGATTTTTTCGTTATACAGTGGACCCTCGGTTTTCGTTGAAAATTCTTTCAGGATTTTTTTTATACTGCGCACACTGACCACACAGACCCATTTTCTTATATGTGTGCCTACCAGCTTTCTCCCGTTTGATTTGAAGCCGCTAGAATTTAGGCGTATTGATACGTCCGAAACAGTGGCTCGTAAGACGTATACAGTAGACCGTCATTTAGCACGATAGTTACGTTCCTGAAAAAGTCGTGTTAGATAATTTCGTGTTAAATAATTAACAGAACTAATGGGGAAAATAGGGTTACGTTCCTGGGAGTCCCCAAAAAGCCAAACAAGTTTTTTTTAGACCAGCAGATCTTACAAAAATAAAAGTGAATATGTAATTGTAGTTCATTATCGTGATGTATTATGTTGTTTTTACTGCTTAAGACTACAAATGTAACAGAAATAATAGTATTTACCTTAAATTGTGGGTGCTGGTGTTTGTGGATGATTGTGAAGAGAGTAAAGAGTTATGCTGTAGCCCTACTGGGCTGAGGTGGATGGTAGAGGTTCTGGTACTAAGTCGATGGTTGTACTGAGTGTCTAACTTTAAGTCATTCAGTAAGTCAGTCAAGTCATTCAGTCAGTAAGTCAGTCAAGTCATTCAGTCAGTAAGTCAGTCAAGTCATTCAGTCAGTAAGTCAGTCAAGTCATTCAGTCAGTAAGTCAGTCAAGTCATTCAGTCAGTAAGTCAGTCAAGTCAGTGGCAGTGTTCAGTCTAAGTCAGTCAAGTCTTCAGTCAGTAAGTCAGCAGTATTCAGTCAGTAAGTCAGTCAAGTATCAGCTCAGTAAGCAGTCAAGTCATTCAGTCAGTAAGCAGTCAAGTCATTCAGTCAGTAAGTCAGTCAAGTCATTCAGTCAGTAAGTCAGTCAAGTCATTCAGTCAGTAAGTCAGTCAAGTCATTCAGTCAGTAAGTCAGTCAAGTCATTAAGTTAGTAAGTCATTCAGTTAGTAAGTCAGTCAAGTCATTAAGTCAGTAAGTCAGTCAAGTCATTCAGTCAGTCAAGTCAGTCAAGTCATTCAGTCAGTAAGTCAGTCAAGTCATTCAGTCAATAAGTCAGTCAGTCAAGTTAATCAGTCAGTCAAGTCATTCAGTCAGTCAAGTCATTCAGTCAGTAAGTCAGTCAAGTCATTCAGTTAGTAAGTCATTCAGTTAGTAAGTCAGTCAAGTTATTCAGTCAGTAAGTCAGTCAAGTCATTCAGTTAGTAAGTCATTCAGTTAGTAAGTCAGTCAAGTCATTCAGTCAGTAAGTCATTCAGTAAGTCAGTCAAGTCAGTCAGTCAGTCAGTCAAGTCAGTCAGTAAGTCAGGTCAAGTCATTCAGTAAGTCAGGTCAAGTCATTCAGTAAGTCAGTCAAGTCATTCAGTCAGTAAGTCAGTCAAGTCATTCAGTCAGTAAGTCAGTCAAGTTATTCAGTCATTCAAGTCATTCAGTCAATAAGTCAGTCAAGTCTGTCAGTCAGTCAAGTTAATCAGTCAGTCAGTCAGTCAAGTCATTCAGTCAGTCAAGTCATTCAGTCAGTCAAGTTATTCAGTCAGTCAAGTCATTCAGTCAGTAAGTCAGTCAATCAGTCGGTTAAGTCAGTCAGTCAGTAAGTCAGGTCAAGTCATTCAGTAAGTCAGATCAAGTCATTCAGTAAGTCAGTCCAGTCATTCAGTCAGTAAGTCAGTCAAGTCATTCAGTCAGTCAAGTCATTCAGTAAGTCAGTCAAGTCAATCTGTCAGTAAGTCAGTCAGTCAAGTCAGTCAAATCAGTCAAGTCAGTCAGTAAGTCAGTCAAGTCATTCAGTCAGTAAGTCAGTCAATAATTCAGTCAGTCAGTCAATAAGTCAGTCAAGTCAGTCAGTCAGTTAGTAAGTCAGTCAGTAAGTAAGTCAGTCAAGTCAGTCAGTTAGTAAGTAAGTCAGTCAGTAAGTCAGTCAGTCAGTCAGTCAAGTCAGTCAGTCACACAAACTTATGTTTACCTCTTTTTATGTGTACAAAGTAACACTTCATTACAGCCACGGGTTATGTCTTGTCTAATATCTTTTTCTTCGTTAATTCTAAGACTTAAATGCTTATACATTTTCTTGCCACTTTGAGCAACACTGTGATTGCTTGGCAGATACAAGATATATTAATTTAAAGATCAAAACACAATTCACTCTCTCACAGGACTTTTTTTGACGCATATAAAATATGTACGAATGCTGGGATGGTGGGGTCCAGGGTGGCAGGGGATGGCCGGTGGTGTCCCCCGCTGAACAACAACAAGGCTGCTTGTTTGAATGGTTATTTGTTTTTCCTTCCCGCAAAGTGTAAGTAAGTTTATTCAGGTATACACAGATACAGTTACGAAGATTATCATACATAGCAGCTTATGTGTAGAGAACCTAGGATAACCCAAAAAAGTCAGTGACTTATTTCCTTTGTCATACTTTTTTTGGGTTATCCTAGGTTCTCTACACATATGCTGCTATGTATGATAATCAATGTAACTGTACTTACCTAATTGTGGTTGCAGGGATCGATACTCAGCTCCTGGCCCCGTGTATCTAAATAAACTTACAGTTTGCGGGAAGGAAAAACAAATTCCCTTTTTCTCTAAGCATGAGGATTGGGCTTACACTTGAAATCACCTGATGCATTACCGCAAAGGAGCAAGGTGAAGCGATCCTTTGCTGTCTTGAAGCCTGGTGCACTTTTCTCTTGCTGACTGATATAAGTTCGTGTTGGCATTTTCTTCCAGAAAACACTTGTCTCGTCAGCATTAAGCACTTGATGTAGCTCATAGCCACCCTCAGTAGGACCCCCACTGACTCAATGGTTTAACCCACCGCGGGCTACCATGCGTTCAAAAATTTTTCCACTCCCGTGAACCGTGTAATATCATTCTTACGTCGTGTTAGATAATAATGTGCCGCAATTCTTCAATCCTGCAATACCCATAACGTGTAACATAATCTCATGCTAAATGACGGTCTACTGTATATACGACCGAAACAGTCAAAGGGTTAAGGGAATTTGCCTTGAGCAAACCTCAAGTGCCACAGAATTTAATTTGTTCTAGACATAGGTTAGGATCCGTGATGCTTAGGCTATCTTCAAAGTTTATATAATTTAGGACTTGGTTTACTTGGTCCCAACTTATGTTTTTGTTATTGAAGTTGAATTTGGAGAAGGCTCCCTCGCGGCTGATCACATTTTGTCAATCTGGTGCTCCCCGCATGCATGTCTGGACCTCTATTATGTTGTGATCTGAGTACGTATATTGTTTTTGATATGATGACATTTCGTATCAGATCATCATTGTTGGTGAAGATGAGGTCCACCATATTCTCTAATTTTGTAGGCTCTACTATTTGCTGGTTTAAGGTGAATTTGGTGCAGAGATTTAAAAGTTCATGTGTGTGCGAGTTTTCATCTGAGTTGCCTCCTGGTGATATCTCTGCTACCACATTGTTTGCAATGTTCCTCCATTTTAGGTGCTTTAGGTTGAAATCCCACAGGAGCAAGATGTTGGGGGCAGGAGCTGGAAGATTTTCCAGACAGTGGTGAATTTTCAGAAGCTGTTCCTGGAATTGTTGGGACGTTGCATCCTGAGGCTTGTATACAACCACAATGACCAGGTTTTGATTCTTGATCTTCATTGCTAATACTTCACCTACATCATTTGAGGCATTTAGTAGTTCTGAACATATAAGTGACTCTGTGATATACAGGCCAAGAGTTCTGGAAGGCTCACTACGATATCTTCCATTGCATAGGCCTTATAGATAAAGCTTGGCAGGGAGTGACCTCCAGGACGATGAACTCTACTTGGAGAAAGTTGTGGCCAGATTGTGTACAAGAGAGGGATTTTGAAGGGTTTGAAGCTAACCCTGATGAGCCTATGGAAGTTGTGGAAAGTATTGTGGAATTGGGGACTTCTATGGGGTTGGATGTGAATGGAGAGGATGTGGAAGAGTTGGTGGAGGACCACAATGAAGATCTAACCACTGAAGAGCTGCAAGAGCTTGAGCTGCAACAACAACAAAACAGATCTGAGGAAATTGCTTCAGTGGAGGAAGAAAGATGTAAGGTGCCTTCTTCAGAGATTAAGGAGATTTGTGCAATGTGGAGTAGGGTGCAATCATTTGTGGAGGAACATCACCCTGACAAAGATGTTGCAATCCGTGCTGGCTACTTTTACAATGACAATTCCATGTCCCATTTTAGGGACATTTTAAAGAGCCGCCAGATACAGAGCTCTCTGGAGAGATATTTAGTGCCACAGGTGTGCAGTGACTCTCAAGCTGGACCTAGTGGGATTAAAAGACAAAGAAGGGAAGTGACCCCAGATGAGGACTTGGTACCTAGAGTCCTTATGGAGGGATTCCCTTCCAAAAATTAGGGTCTCTACCCTCTCCCTCCTA
>WNWK01031269.1:0-22827 GCA_009830355.1 Cherax destructor
GGGGTAAAGCAGCTGGAATTGACGGAATCATGACAGAAATGTTAGAAGCAGGAGGATATAGTGCTGGAGTGGTTGGTATTTTTGTTTAATAAATGTATGAAAGAGGGAAGGTACCTAGGGATTGGCAGAGAGCATGTATAGTTCCTTTATATAAAGGGAAAGGGGGATAAAGAGAGTGTAAAAATTATAGGGAATAAGTTTACTGAGTATACCAGGTAAAGTGTATGGCGGGGTTATTATTGAAAGAATTAGAGGTAAGACAGAGAGTAGGATTGCAGATGAGCAAGGAGGCTTTAGAGTGGGTAGGGGATGTGTAGATCAAGTGTTTACAGTGAAGCATATATGTGAACAGTATTTAGATAAAGGTAGAGAAGTTTTTATTGCATTTATGGATTTAGAAAAGTCATATGATAGAGTGGATAGGGGAGCAATGTGGCAAATGTTGCAAGTGTATGGAATAGGTAGTAAGTTACTGAAGGCTGTAAAGAGTTTTTATGAGGATAGTGAGGCTCAGGTTAGGGTGTGTAGGAGAGAAGGAGATTACTTCCTGGTAAAAGTAGGTCTTAGACAGGGATGTGTAATGTCACCATGGTTGTTTAATATATTTATAGATGGGTTGTAAAAGAAGTAAATGCTAGGGTGTTGGGGAGAGGGGTGGGATTAAATTTTGGAGAATTAAATGCAAAATGGGAGTTGACACAGTTACTTTTTGCTGATGATACTGTGCTTATGGGAGATTCTAAAGAAAAGTTGCAAAGGTTAGTGGACGAGTTTGGGAGAGTGTGTAAAGGTAGAAAGTTAAAAGTGAACATAGATAAGAGTAAGGTGATGAGGGTATCAAACGATTTAAATAAAGAAAAATTGGATATCACATTGGAGAGAGGGATTATGGAAGAAGTAAATGTTTTCAGATATTTGGGAGTTGACGTGTCAGCGGATGGGTTTATGAAGGATGAGGTTAATGATAGAATTGATGAAGGAAAAAAGGTGAGTGGTGCGTTGAGGTATCTGTGGAGACAAAAAACGTTATCCATGGGGGCAAAGAAGGGAATGTACGAAAGTATAGTCGTACCAACACTCTTATATGGGAGTTACTAAAAGTATTTGTCAGAGGGCTGAAGAAGGGTTGTTGAGGTGGTTTGGTCATTTAGAGAGAATGGATCAAAGTAGAATGACTTGGAGAGCGTATAAATCTGTAGGGAAGGAAGGCGGGTAGGGGTCGTCCTAGAAAAGGTTGGAGGGAAGGGGTAAAGGAGGTATTGTGGGCGAGGGGCTTGGACTTCCAGCAAGCATGTGTGAGCGTGTTAGATAGGAGTGAATGGAGATGAATGGTTTTTGGGACATGACGATCTGTTGGAGTGTGAGCAGGGTAACATTGTGTGAAGGGATTCAGGAAACCAGTTAATTGATTTAGTTGGACTTGAGTCCTGGAAATGGGAAGTACAATGCCTGCACTTTAAAGGAGGGGTCTGGGATAGTGACAGCTGGGAGGGACAATTCTCAGCTGTCGTATCTGAGCTCCTCTGCAAAGACAGTGATTATGTATGTGTGTGGTGATAGTGTTGAATAATGATGAAAGTATTTTCTTTTTGGGGATTTTCTTTTTTGGGTCACCCTACCCGGTGGGAGACGGCCGACTTGTTGAAAAAAAAAAATATATATATACAGTGGACCCCGAGTTTCGTAAAACTTCACTCCTGAAGTCTGCTCAAGTGCCATTACCGAACGAATTTACCCCTTAAGAAAAATGTCACGTAGGTTAGTCTATTTCAGACCCCAAAAATACTTTTCCACAAGCACTTAAATATTATACTTACATAAATGTACGATTTCCGGGTTTACAAACTCGGGGTCCACTGTACAGTGGTACCTCGACTTACGATGGTCCCCAAACTCACCCTTTTATGTAAGTTTATTTTTAAATGCTTTTGTAAATGTAATTTTGGGGTCTAAAAGGACTAGTCTATTTTACAACATTTCTTAAGGAGATAAATTGCTTGGTAATGGCACTTGAACAGCATTCTGGAATGAAAAATATCGTAAGTCGAGGTACCACTGTATATATATACAGTGGTACCCGACTTACGATGGTCCCCAAACTCACCCTTTTATGTAAGTTTATTTTTTAAATGCTTTTGTAAGTGTAATTTTCGGTCTAAAAGGACTAGTCTATTTACATCACTCCTTATGGGGATAAATTCGTTTGGTAATGGCACTTGAACAGCATTCTGGAATGAAAAAATATTGTAAGTCGGGTACCACTGTATATATATACAGTGGTACTCGAGTACGATGGTCCCAAAATCGCCCTTTATGTAAGTTTATTTTTAAATGCTTTTGTAGGTATATTTTTGGGTGTAAAGGACTAGTCTATTTACATTATTCCTTATGGGGATAAATTCGTTTGGTAATGGCACTTGAACAGCATTCTCGAACAAAAATATCGTAACTCGAGGTACCACTGTATATATATACAGTGGTACCGACTTACGATATTTTCATTCCAGAATGCTGTTCAAGTGCCATTACCAAACGAATTTATCTCCTTAAGAAATGTTGTAAAATAGACTAGTCCTTTAGACCCCCAAAATTACACTTACAAAAGCATTTAAAAATAAACTTACATAAAGGTGAGTTGGGACCATCGAAGTCGAGGTACCACTGTATATATATATATATATATATTATATATATATATATATATATATATATATATATATATATATATATATATATATATATATATATATATATATATATATATATATATTATATATATTATTATATATATATATTATATATAATAATATATATATATATATATAATATATATATATATATATATATATATATTATTATATATATATATAATATTATTATATATATATATATATATATATATATATATATATATATATATATATATATATATATATATATATATATATATATATATATATATATATATATATATATATATATATATATATATAATATATACTATATAATGTGGTACCTTGAGTTACGATATTTTTCGTTCAAGAATGCTGTTCAATGCTATTACCAAACGAATTTATCCCCATAAGGAATAATGTAAAATAGACTAGTCCTTTTACACCCCAAAAATATACTTACAAAAGCATTTAAAAATAAACTTACATAAAAGGGCGATTTTGGGGACCATCGTAACTCGAGGTACCACTGTGTGTGTATATATATATATATATATATATATATATATATATATATGTATATATATATATATATATATAAATAAATAAATAAAAAATATTGTAACTCGAGGTACCACTGTATATACAGTGGTACCTGAGGTACGATATTTTTCGTTGAGAATACTGTTCAAGTGCTATTACCAAACGAATTTATCCCCATAAGGAATAATGTAAAATAGACTAGTCCTTGTACACCCCAAAATATACTTACAAAAGCATTTTAAAAATAAACTTACATAAATGGGCGATTTTGGGGACCATTAACTCGAGGTACCACTGTATATACAGTGGTACCTCGATTACGATATTTTTCATTCCAGAATGCTGTTCAAGTGCCATTACAAACGAATTATCTCCTTAAGAAATAATGTAAATAGACTAGTCTGTTTAGACCCTAAAAGTACATTACAAACATTTAAAAAATAACTTACATAAAAGGGTGTGTTTGGGGACCATCGTAAGTTGAGGTACCACTGTATATATATATATATATATATATATATATATATATATATATATATATATATATATATATATATATATAATACATGTATATAATATATATATATATATATATATATATATATATATATATATATATATATATATATATATATACAGTGTACCGACTTCATATTTTTCATTCCAGAATGCTGTCATGCCATTACCAAACGAATTTATCTCCTTAAGAAATGTTGTAAAAAGACTAGTCCTTTTAGACCCCAAAATTACACTTACAAAAGCATTTAAAAAAATAAACTTACATAAAGGTGAGTTTGGGGACCATCGTAAGTCGAGGTACCACTGTATTATATATTATATATATATATATATATACATACATATACATATCATTCACTGATTGCTTCTGGGGGCACATTCAGGTTTCCTACACACAAACAATACAAGCCTACATGCAGGAAATGTAAAAACATGCACACACACACTTCACGCTTCACACTCTCGCTTCACGAACGGATGGCCCGGGATCAATTCCCGGCGGGGCCGAAACATTTCGAAGTGTTTCCTTACACACACACATATATACACAACAGGCCTAGTGTCTAATCGACATGTGCCTAGGACAAAATGGTAACACACACACACGCAGCACGCACGCACGCACGCACGCACACACACACACACACACACACAGTGGTACCTCGAGTTTCATCCATAATTCGTTCCAGAAAGCTATTCGAGTGCCGTTACCGAACAAATTTGTTCCCATAAGGAATAATGTAAATTAGATTAGTTTGTTTCAGACCCCCAAAAATACACTTACAAAAGCACTTACAATATTTCACTTACATAATTGTTCGAGTTGGGAGCTGTTCGAAACTCGAGGTACCACTGTATATATATACTGTACAGCGGACCCTCGGTTTTCGTTGAAAATTCTTTCCAGAATGCTGTTTGAGTGGCGTTATCGAACGAATTTGTTCCCATAAGGACAAATGTAAATTAGATTAGTCATTTCACACCCCCAAAAATACACTTACAAAAGCACTTATGAAAATATACTTACATAATTGTTCGAGTTTAGAGGTGAACGAAAACCGAGGCTCCACTGTATATCACTCTTCTAGGTAGTAGGTTGGTAGACAGCAACCACCCAGGGAGGTACTACCATCCTGCCAAGTGAGTGTAAAACGAAAGCCTGTAATTGTTTTACATGATGGTAGGATTGCTGGTGTCTTTTTTCTGTCTCATAAATATGCAAGATTTCAGGTATGTCTTGCTACATCTACTTACACTTAGATCACACTATACTTGCATGTACAAGCATATATACATATACACACCCCTCTGTGTTTTCTTCTATTTTC
Source organism: Cherax destructor (assembly GCA_009830355.1). Taxonomy (NCBI): domain Eukaryota; kingdom Metazoa; phylum Arthropoda; class Malacostraca; order Decapoda; family Parastacidae; genus Cherax; species Cherax destructor. The sequence continues at coordinate 5,063 of WNWK01031269.1, forward strand.
TTACTAGTTCTTGTTTATTTCCTCATCTCCATGGGTAAGTGAAATAGAATTCTTCCTCTGTAAGCATGAGGTTTCGTAAGAGGCAACTAAATGCCAGGAACAAGGGGCTAGTAACCCTTCTCCTGTATGCATTAGAGAGAAACTTTTGTTTTTCTTTTGGGCCACCCTGCCTTGGTGGGATACAACTGGTTTGTTGAAAGGAGATCACTCTCTCTCCACATTGCTTTCATTTTTCTTTCTCTGCTTTCACTATTACAAGCAATAATGAGGAAGGGATTTAGCCAGGTGATAAATCGATACGAAAAGCATTTCTGTTGGTCTTAAAAAGTTTATCGCTTTAGGCATGCTGGCCAACACTTGATGAGAAGAAGCTTCAAATCCCAATTTAATTTAATATCTCCAAAATTTAAATAGTATGTTACCATATGAAAAATATTTAATATGTGAAAATGTTTTTTATCAGATATTTCTAGTACAGGTGGGCCCTGCTTATACAGCAGGCTAGATTCCGGGTTACTACTGTAAAGCGAAAATCACTTTACACTAGTTAAACAGCCTTTTTTCACTTTCAAATACATATAAAAAGCTGATAACATATTTATTCTATCATGTATTAAGTGAGCAATAGAGCTATGCCTAAAAAAAATGCATATACAGTGGACCCTCGGTTAACGAATACCCCGGAAATCGTGCAATTATGTAAGTATAATTTTGTAAGTTCTTGTGGAAGTGTATTTTTGGGGGTCTGAAATAGACTAACCCACGTGAAATTTTTCCTTAAGGGAGTAAATTCGTTCGGTAATGGCACTTGAGCAGACTTCAGGAGTGAAGTTTTTACGAACTCGGGGTCCACTGTACAGTGGAACCTCAACTTACGAGTGCCCAACATACGAGTTTTCGAGATACGAGCCGTCGCTCAGTCGATTTTTTGCTCTGAGTTACGAGCGAGCTTCCCTCAGCCCACAACCTGCACAACTCACTTGTGTTTATCTATGATTTCATGCTTTAATTCCATGGACATCATCCTCTTTTCTTCTCAGCACTGTCCTTTGCACTTACTTTCTTAGGACCCATGGTTAGAAAAAGAAATTTGGCAAAATAACTGCACAAAATGCAAGCAAAACTCGAGAGAAATGCTTCCACAGCGAGGTAAACAGTGCACTGCGCCAACTAGTGGAAGCGTTCTGAAGATTCTCATTATTTTTATTATTATTATTAATTTAGGGAACTGGAGCATGGATCCAATTCCCTTGATCAAGAGCCCCTCACCAGCATCAAGGTTCCTTGACGCTGGTGAGAGGCTCTTGATCTAGGGAATTGGATCTGTGCTCCAGTTCCATAAATTAATAATAATAATAATAAGTATAACAATAATAATAATAATAATAATGAGCGAGCTTCAGTTCCCTAAATTAATAATAATAATAATGAAGAGCTTCAGAACACCGCCACTAGTTGGCGCAGTGCACTGTTTACCTCGCTGTGGAAGTATTTCTCTCATGTAAGTGCAAAGGATAGTGCTGAGAAGAAAAAGAGGATGATGTCCATGGAACTAAACCATGAAATCATAGATAAACACTCCGTTTTCAGAAGGGAAAGAATGGGAAGATATGGTCAGTGCGGGAGCGGGTGGCACCACCACCACTCGCCATATTATGGCCTATTTTATTCATTCTAGAGTATATATCATATTTCTATGTTATTTATATTGTTTATTATGTCATATTAGATGAACTGTGATAGATAAAAAGCTGTAGAGTTGATATTAGTGTTATATTCAAGTATTTTGTTCTGCCTCCCTAGAGCAGGAATTCTGCTGGAACGGATTAATGGCATTTCAGTTAATTTAAATGAGGAAAATTGATTTGATATGTACGAGCAAATTGAGTTACGAGCTAGGTCACGGAATGGATTAAACTCGTAAGTCGAGGTTCCACTGTACGTACATTACACACATTACTTACCTTAAAATATTTTCATCCTTAGCCTTGAGTGGTGAATATATTTATCACAGGAAGTCTGAATAAATGAAGAATGGGTATAATTGAAAACTGCTGCATTAGCGAAATGCTGTAAAGCGGGGCCCTCTTGTATTGTTTTTATTTTATCACTTGAAATCTGTTTAAAATCATTGTTGAAAGTGAAGGTGCCATTGACTTTTACTCATTTAGGTAGGTTTACAGGAGAAGAAAATATGTGTCATTTCTTATAAAAATATTAGCTGAGATATTATTTATTTGCAGTGAAACCAATCTTAAATGCAAGAGTGCCTGCCCGAGACTGAAGACCTTGGTCAGGATACTAGTCTCATCGGAGCATTCCAGGGAGAGATTCACTGTGAACCTCCCAACAATCAGCTCAACAAGTTTGATGGAACTCTGCACTGAGGGCAATATGTAAGTTATTATTAATTTCATTTAGTAATCCCTACACTTCTCTTTTACTTCTATGGAGGGTTTAAAGATGTTTTCTGTGCAAGGGCTTGGACATGCAGCACACATGTGTGAGCATGTTAGATAGGAGTGAATGGAGACAAATGGGTTTTGGGACCTGATAAGCTATTGGAGGGTAATATTTTGTGAAGGGATTCAGAGAAACCAGTTAGCTGGACTTGAGTTCTGGAGGTGGGAAGTACAATGCCTGCACCTCGAAGGAGGGTTTGGGATATTGGCTGTTTGGAGTGACATCTAAAGTGTCGTATCTGAGCACCTCTGCAGAGAGACAGTGATTCTGTGTGAATGATGGTAAAAGTGTTGAATAATGATAAAAGTGTGTCTTTTTGAGTCTGCCTCGGTGGGATATGGTCGGTGTGGGGTTAAAAGATAAAGAATCTAACACAAAGTGGGAGTTGTCACAGCTGCTCTTTGCTGATGACACTGTGCTTTTAGGAGATTCTGAAGAGAAGTTGCAGAGGTTGGTGGGTAAGTTTGGTAGGGTATGTAAAAGAAGAAAATTAATAGTGAGTATAGGAAAGAGTAAGGTGATGAGGATAACAAAAGATTGGATATCAGATTGGAGGGAGAGCGTATGGAGGAGGCGAATGTTTTCAGATATTTGGGAGTGGACATGTCAGCAGATGGGTCTATGAAAGATGAGGTGAATCATAGAATTGACGAGGGGAAAAAGGTGAGTGGTGCACTGAGGAGTCTGTGGAGACAGAGCTTTATCCATGGAAGCAAAGAGGGGAATGTATGAGAGTATAGTTATACCAATGCTCTTATATGGGTGTGAAGCATGGGTGGTGAATGTTGCAACAACAAGAAGGCTGGAGGCAGTGGAGATGTCATGTCTGAGGGCAAGGTGTTACCTTTGATATACCTTTGGAGAGTTTCGAGAGTATCTACTCTCTGAGCCCGGCCATGTTCCAGGCTCGTCTGGTGCTTGCCTGGTCAACCAGGCTGTTGCTGCTGGAGGCCCGCTACCCCACATATCCATCACAGCCTGGTTGATCTGGCACCTGGTGAAGATATTTGTCCAGTTTCCTCTGAAGGCTTCTACACTGGTTCCAGCCATGTTTGGATATCTTCTGGTAAGATGTTGAATAGTCTGGGACCCCGGATGTTAATACAGTGCTCCGTATTGTCCCCACCGCACCCCTGCTCCTCACTGGGTTTATTTTACACTTTCTCCCATATTTTCACTCCAGTATGTTGTTATGGCAGTGTGCAGATTTGGGACCAGGCCCTCAAGTACTTTCCAGGTACAGTGGTACCTCGAGCTACGATGGTCCCCAAAATCGCCCTTTTATGTAAGTTTATTTTTTTTAAAAGCTTTTGTAAGTATATTTTTGGGGGTGTAAAAGGACTAGTCTATTTTACATTATTCCTTATGGGGATAAATTGTTTGGTAATGGCACTTGAACAGCATTCTCGAACGAAAATATCGTAACTCGAGGTACCACTGTATATATTATCATGTACTCTCCCCCTCCGCTCCAATGAGTACATGTTCAAGACTTGAAGGCGTTCCCAATAATTTAGATGTTTCAATGGCTCAATGTGAGCCGTAACGATCTCTGGATTTGTTCCAGCTCTGCTATTTCTCCTGCCCTGAACGGGCCGTCCAGCACTGAGCAGTATTCTAAGTGGGGAGCACTAGCGATTTGAATAGTGTCACCATCGGCATTATTTCCTTGTTTTGAAAGTTCTCAATACCCACCCCGTCATCTTCCTGGCTGTTGTGATCTTTGTCTTGTTATGGTCTTTAAACGACAGATCAGCAGACATAATTATTCCCAAGTCCTTTACGTGTTCCTTTCGTTCTATGTGGTGACCTCATGCGTTTTGTATATAGTGTTCCTTTTGAGTTCTTCATTTTTCCATACCTAAGCAGCTGAAACTTATCACCATTGAACGTCATGTTGTTCTCCACTGCCCATTGGAAGACCCTGCTTATGTCCCCTGTAATTTTTCAGTGTCCTCTACCGTAGTGACTTTCATGCTTATTTTAGTGTCATCTGCAAATGATGAAACCAAAGTGTGCTGGGTGTTTTTATCTATGTCTGCTATGAGGATGAGAAACAGCAGAGGTGCTAGGACAGTGCCTTGGGGCACTGAGCTTTGACCTCGCTGATGCTGGATCTTGCCCTGTTCACTACTATTTTTTGTGTTCTGTGTGTTAGAACTAAAAAATCCATCTGCCTACCTTCCCCGTAATGCCTATGGCCCTCATTTTGTGTGCTATCACTCCATGATTGCATTTGTCAAACGCCTTGCAAAATCTGTGTAAATCACATCTGCGTTTTGGTCGTCTTCCAATGCCTCCGTAATTCTGTCATAATGGGTTCAGCAGCTGTGACAGGCATGATCGTCCCACTCTAAAGCCATGCTGGTTCGGGTTATGTTGGTTGTGCTGGTCCATGAACTTTGTAATCTGCCATCTCATCACTCTTTCAAAGATTTTATGATGTGAGAAGTGAGGGCTACTGGTCTGTAATTTTAGCTAGTGCCCCTACTACCTCCCTTATGCAAAGGAGCTATGTCTGCACTCTTTAAGGCCTCTGGAATTTCACCTAGATCTAAGCTCTTTCTCCACAGAATACTAAGGGCTCTTAGTAATGGTACTTTGCACTGCTTTATAAATAAAGCATTCCATGAATCTGGTCCAGGTGCTGAGTGAGTGGGCATGTTGGCATTTCTTCAAATCTATGGGATTTGTACTAATGTCGGTTAGGTGGTCTGCGCAGCCTTCTGTTGGAGGAAAATATTTCTGCATTTTCTACCTTGCTGTCATTTAGTGGGTTGCTGAACACTGACTCATACTGTTCTTTTTAGGATTTCACTCATTTCCTGTTCATCGTCCGTATACGAATCTCCTCTCAATAATGGTCCAATTTACAGGTAGTTCTTAGCTTGGATTTTGCATAGAATTGAAATATTTTGGGGTTTTTTGCAATATCCTGTATGGCTCTTTGTTCCCTTTGTACTTCTTCTGTCAGGTATGACATCTTAAGTTTTTGCTCTAATTCAGTGATCTCTCGGTTAAGGCTATCTCTCCTCTGTTGCAACATAATTGTGTTTTTCAGCAATTCAGTAACCCGTTTTCTTCTCCTGTACCATCTCCTACGCTTCCTTATATCTGATCTTCTTCTGTTGGGGATTTAGGGTGCTCATGTCTGATTCCCATGATATGTCTGATAGCTCTTGGTTTATGTGTTGTGTGAATATAATGCAGAGAATCCGTAGTTTGGAGATTAGGAGGAGGAGGAGAGTTTACCTGAGAGAATTCCTGGGGTCAACGTCCCAGCGGCCCGGTCGGGCCAGGCCTCATGGTGGATCAGGGCCTGACAACCAGGCTGTTACTGCTGGCCACACACAGTCCAACGTATGAACCACAGCCTGGCTGGTCAGGTACCGACTTTAGGTGCCTGTCCAGTGCCCGCTTGAAGACAGCCATGGGTCTATTGGTAATCCCCTTATGTATGCTGGGAGGCAGTTGAACAGTCTTGGGCCCCTAACACTTACTGTGTTGTCTCGCAACGTGCTAGTGGCACCCCTGCTTTTCATTGGGGGGATGTTACATCGTCTGCTGAGTCTTTTGCTTTCATAGGGAGTGACTCGTGTGCAGGTTTGGTACTAATCCCTCTAGAATTTTCCAAGTGTATATAATAATGTATCTCTCCCGCCTGCGTTCTAGGGAGTACAGGATTAGGAACTTCAAGCGTTCCCAGTAATTGAGGTGTGAGATTAGCAAAAATATTATCCAGAGGGTTGAGGAGGGGTTATTGAGATGGCTCAGACATGTAGAGAGGATTAAAATTAAATTAAATTAAAACTAAAATCTTTATTTCTGGTAATATTACAATGTGAGGTTTACATATTTTATGGTATTATTACATATTATAAAATACTTATTACAAGAAGGCCACTAGTATGCTTAGGCATTTCGGGCAGACTAATACTAGGTCTTACTCTATATTGACACAGGATATGGATCATACTTGTATTAAGGTTAGGTAATTGTAGTGATCAACTAGATTTACAAAACTGAGGTAAATAACAAAAAAGGCACAATACCGTGACTCGTCCCACCCTTGCGGGCCGCTAGCCTCATTGCAGTGCTCCCTTCCTAGAATATGACTGTCTCCACTACTACTATTACTACTACTACCACTTCCACTACTTACTCCATTATTTCCCCACCCTTCCTCCGTCTCTGTGTGTTAGTGTGACTTTGTAAATGGTCCAAGTCGGGCCGAAACGTCGTCGTAAGCTCCTCCCTTTTATATGTGCGGGTTGTGTGTGTATAAAACTGAGGTAGTTCAAAATATTTAAGAACATAACAGTTAGTCTATATATTAATAGAAATGGTCTCGTTTTGGCATGATACAGTTTTATATGGAGTGTCTTAGGATGGAACGAAATAGAATAACTTTGAGTGTATAAATCTGTAGTGGAGAGAAGGCGGTAGGGGTCGGCCTAGGAAAGGTTGGAAGGAAGGGGTAAAGGAGGTTTGTGTGTGAGGGGGTTGGGCTTCCAGCAATCATGCGTGAGTGGATTAGATAGGAGCAAATGGAGACAAATGGTTTTAGGACTTGATGTGCTGTTGGAGTGTGAGCAAGGTAACATTCATGAAGGGATTCAGGGAAACGGCAGGCCGGACTTGAGTCCTGGGGATGGGAAGTACAGTGCCTGCATTCTAGAGGGGATGTTAATGTTGCAGTTTTATAACTGTAGTGTAGGCACGCCTCTGGCAAGGTAGTGATAGAGTGAATGATGATAGAAGTTTTTTTTTCGATCTACACTGCCTTGGTGGGAAATGGCTGATGTGTTAATAAAAAAATATATATTTATTTAATGTACAGTGGTACCTCGGTTAACGATGGTCCCCAAACTTGCCCTTTTATGTAAGTTTATTTTTTTAAATGCTTTTGTAAGTGTATTTTTGGGGGTCTAAAAAGACTAGTCTATTTTACATTATTCCTGATGGGGATAAATTCGTTTGGTAATGGCACTTGAACAGCATTCTGGAACGAAAAAATATCGTTAACCGAGGTACCACTGTATATGTATATATGTGTATATACTTGCTTATTTGTGGTTGTGGGGGTTGATTCACAGCTCCTGGCCCTGCCTCTTTGCTAGTTGCTATGTACTAGGTTCACCCTCTCCCTTCTAAAAGAGTCTTATCATACTATTTCACTCTCCAGATTGTTCCACTTCCTGATAATTCTAAGGCTGAAGAAATAGTACTTCCTAACATCCGGATGACTCATTTGAGATTTTAACTTAGAGTTATGTCCCCTTGTTCCTGTGTTCCATCTCGGAAACATTCTGGCCCTGTTCACCTTGTCAGTTCCTCCAGGGTCATCAGGTTGAGTTTCCTTAACCTCTTCTCATAGGACATACTCCTTAGCTCTGGGACTAGTCTTGTTGCAAACTTTTGCACTTTCTCTAATCTCTTGATATGTTTGACCAGGTGTGGGTTCCATACTGGTTCTGTATACTCTAATATGAGCCTGACATTCACGATGTACAGTGTCATGAATAACTCCTTATTTAGATATCAAAATGCTAATCTTAAATTTGCCAGGCACCCATATGCTGCAGCTGTCATTTGGTTGATGTGTACTTAGGTGATGTGCTGTGTGTGTAGGGGAAGGTGTTGATTGTGTTTGAGTGAGAGAAAGAAACTAGTGGTTTTCAATGGACACACTGCTGGAGTGTAAGCAAGGTAACAGTTATAAAGAGATTCATGGGAAACCAGTTAGCTGGACTTGAATCCTGTAGGTGGAGGGGTGGGGATGTTGCAGGTGAAGGGTAATCTGAATTGTGATGTCAGCACACTTCTGGCAAGACAACAGCTGAATGAATAATGATAGGGACTTCAGTAACTGATATATTGACAATGAGAGTACATCTTATTGTCTACAGTACATAAGTATAAAACCATCTTAGTAGTAATGTTTTTTGATTTCAGACATTCACTGGACAATGACAAGATTCTACTAAGGGGTTGTATACTGCGCAACACAAACTGGTGCTACGGTGTTGTTATATTTGCTGGCAAAGACACTAAACTTATGATGAATTCTGGCAAAACAAAGTTTAAACGCACAAGTATTGATAGATTGTTAAATTTCATTATTTTAGGGGTAAGTTAATTGATTTTGTAACTTAGGAAGAGCTGTTTTTTTAATGTATATATATTAAAATTTTCTTAGTAATGCTGAATGACTAATGTGGATATAAAAAAAAATCTGAATTTAATAGTCTTACTCATAGCTGTGGTTTGTATTAAGCTTTATATTTTTCCTTTCAGATTGTATTTTTTCTACTCTCCATGTGCCTATTTTGCACAGTAGCTTGTGGTATTTGGGAAATGCTCACAGGTAAGCTACTCACTTGCTCTCTGGATGTTAAAAAGAATTTAGCTCTAAATATCTAGGTAGTAGGTTGGTAGACAGCAATCGCCCAGGGAGGTACTACCGTCCTGCCAAGTGAGTGTAAAACAGAAGCCTGTAATGTTTTACATTATGGTAGGATTGCTGGTGTCTTTTTTCTGTCTCATACACATGCAAGGTTTCAGGTACATCTTGCTACTTCTGCTTACATTTAGGTCACACTTCACATGCATGTACAAACATATATATACACACACCTCTCTGGGTTTTCTTCTATTTTCTTACTATGTAAAGTAAAGGACAAAGTGAACTAATGTGACGTTGTAGGCAACGTTTCACTCTTTAGAGCTTTATTGCGTTAAAACAATACATGGACACAGAGGGTATATATAGGTTAGAGTGAGGTGTAATACTAGTGGTAGTAGTAGTAATAAGCTGTAGTAGTAATACATTATGGTAGAACAATCAACTTGCACTTGAGTAAAAGGTTATAAAAGCTATTACTTGTGTAGCATAAAAATAGGTTAGATCCAACCACTAACAGAAATATTTGTCTATCCTAATTTTATGCTACCCAAGTAATAGCTTTTATAACCTTTTACTCATGTGCAAGTTGATTGTTCTACCATAATATATTACTACTATTACTACTACTACCACTAGTATTACACCTCACTCTAACCCTATATATACCCTGTGTGTCCATGTATTGTTTGTAACGGCTTGATAAAGCTCCTGGAGAGCGAAACGTTGCCACAATAAAATGTCACATTAGTTGCACTTGTATCCTTTTACTTTACATATTGTCGGTAATTCTACCAACATTAATATTTTCTTACTAGTTCTTGTTCTTGTTTATTTCCTCTTATCAACATGGCCTGGTTGAGGGTAGAAACATTGGGCGTGTTTCTTTACACCGGTTGTCTATGTTCACCCATCAGTATAATGGGTACCTGGGTGTTAGTTGACTGGTGTGGGTTGCATCCTGGGACAAAACTGACCTAATTTGCCCGAAATGCTCTGCATAACAAGCAGCTTTCTATATACAGTGGTACCCCGACTTACGATGGTCCCCAAACACACCCTTTTATGTAAGTTGATTTTTTTAAATGCTTTGTAAGTGTAATTTTGGGGGTCTAAAAGGACTAGTCTATTTTACATCATTTCTTATGGAGATAAATCGTTGGTAATGGCACTTGAACAGCATTCTGAATGAAAATATCGTAAGTCGGGTACCACTGTAGTAGTGTCATTGATGTCAACTAGGCCTGTATACCTTGTACATGTACTTGTAGAAATAAAGATATATTATTATTATTATTATTATAATTTTCCTCTGTAAGCCATATGTGCCATAAGAGGCGACTAGGGTGCTGGGAGCAAGGGGCTAATAACCCCTTTTCTGTATACAGTGGACCCCTGAGTAACGTAAACATCATCCCACAAGCCTGCTCAAGTGCCATTACCGAACAAATTTACTCCTTAACCCTTTGGGGGTCCAAGGGGGTCTCTGAAACTCGTTCTCAGGGTCCACGAATTTAAAAAAAAAATTATTTTTTTTTTTATAGAATGATAGAAAATTTTTTTTCCATATAACGCCAAAAATTATGAAATATGATCAAAAAAAAAGGGAAAGGCGGTTAGCGGGGCCATGACACTTACGCGGGGCGATTTCCCACTTTGACCCCTATTTTCGGCCATTGCAATGTTTCATCACTACAATTATAGCTTTTCAAAACTCCATTTTTTCTATCGATTGAGTACCAAAACTGCCTATTTCCCAAATTTCAACTCCCCAAAATAGGGGTCGAAATGGCAATTTGGCCAATTTCACACAAATTTAAAACGATCCAATTTCAAAATAGGCCCCTAATAAACAAGACAGACTTTCCCCCACTAAAATAACATCTTTTTGTTCATTAGTTACGTCCCCGGCCCTTTTCCCTTTACTTTTGTTTCCTTTTTAAATTTTTTATTCTCAAAAAAAAATAGAAGTTTATTGTTATTTTAACAACTGCATCATTGAAAAAATGGTATAAAATATAACTTGTGCATGAATATTAGACTGCCAGTTGATGTGTTTTGGGGCGCATGGTGTGTTTTGTTTACTTTGAACACCCAAAAAATCGAACTTTTTCCCTACTTTGAGCTCAATTTCAAGGTACTTATTATTGTAAAACCCAAAAAAAAACATCTTATTTCTGTAATATATTTTCCCATTCTATCAAATAAGAAAAAAAAACGAGAATACAACAATAAATACCAAAAAATAGACTGAAAAGTCGCTTTTTTAAAACCAAAAACAGGGCAGAGTTTTTTTCCTCATTATGCACTGTGTGGGCAGAATTTTTTTTTATCCCGCGCACACTGCCCACAGACCCATTCTATCACATCTAGGCCTGCCTGTTTCTGCTTGATTTGGGGCGCGGGAATTTGGGAACTATCGTCAAAAACCCCCAGTCGAAGACGACAGCGACCAACCCCCCAAAGGGTTAAGGAATAATTCAGAGGGTTGGGGCTATTTCAGACCCCAAAAATACACTTCCACAACACTTTAAAAATTATACTTACAAATTTACGATTTTGGGGGTTCGGCCGGGGGTTTACTGATACTATTACTAAATTTAAAAGGAGAAACTTGCGTTTTTCTTTTGGGCCACCCTGCCGGATACGGGCCGGGGCGTTGACAGAATAAGAAAAACTATAAAAATATCCAACAAACATGAGAAAAACATTGACTAGTAAAGAAATCATTTTGACGACTTGATCTATAAGTCATTGTTAAGACAATGTTTCTACCTGCTGAGATGTAGTGTTTTATTTTTTTAAAACCAGGGAAAAAGTTTCTTTCTTAGGGTTGCCCTGTTTGGAGGAAATAGCCAATGGTAAAAAAAATCTAATAAAAAATGCAACCCATTTTCTTAAAGTCAAATGGGTCATTTTCAGAGTTAACAGTTTTATCTGACTTTTATTTTCTTGTGTGTTTGGGGTCCCTGTTTACTGTTTGTGCTTCAAAATCTTTTTCCCCCTTTTGTGATGTTTTAATTTATTGGCATTGTCTTATTTTTTTTGTTATAATTAGTTAACTGGTTAACTTATTGATAAATGGCAATCTGACCCACTAAACCTAACCTAACCAGCTTAGTCAGCCTAGGCTAAATAAGATAAAAAAAAAAAAATTTGCTGAACATTGTATTGAAAAGTTTACATAGATTTGTGGGATGGATTAAAAGTGATAAAAATATTAATATTAAAATACTAGAGTGTACTTTTCCTTGGGGCTCACTGATACCACCAGATCCTGCAGGGGGACGGATAGCCCTTCTGGCTTCTTTTCTTATACTATTGTCCAAAACCCTGGTGCCTATTTCACTATAGTTAGGTAAGTATCATTCATCATCAAGGGGCTTAATAAAAATTGTTAAATACAATAATAAATTTTTGCAATTCTTAGTTTCCTAGTGTAACTTTTGAATTTGCCATCTTTGGAACTGATTTTTTTTATGGTCTTCCTGTAATCTGCAATGTTTTGTAGCTCTTGACTAACTATAGAGACAATAGAAAGCTACAGTGGCATTTACAGATGTAGTTATCTATGTGTTTACTCTTGTTTTAAGCTTAAAAAATTTAAATTTTCCTCATCATTTTATTCTGGGATTTTTTTCAACAAGTTGTACGTCTTTACCACCGGGCAGGGTGAACCAAAAAGAAGAAGATCCCAAAAAAAGAGAATACTCATCATCATTCAACACTTTCACCTCACTCATACATAATCACTGTCTTTGCAGAGGCGCTCAGATACGACAGTTTAGAAGCATATATAAAGATATATATAATACATAAAACATAATCCTCCAAACTGCCAATATCCCAAGCCCTTCCTTTAAAGTGCAGGCATTGTACTTCCCATTTCCAGGACTCAAGTCCGGCTAACCGGTTTCTGAATCCCTTCACTAAATATTACCCTGCTCACACTCCAGCAGCTCGTTAGGTCCCAAAGCCATTCATCTTCATTCCTCCTATCAAACATGCTCCCCAACCCCCTTTGGGAAGCCCAAACCCCCTCGCCCACAAAACCTCCTTTACCCCCCCCTCCCTCCCCCAACCTTTTGGTACTCCCCTACCCCTTCCTTCCCCCGTTTTATATGCTCTAAGTCTTTTCTACTTTGACCCATTCTCCCCAAATGCCCCAAACCCACCTCAACAACACCTCTTCAGCCCTCTGACTAATCGTTTAGTAACCCCCACCTCCTCCAAATTTTCCCCACCTCAAATTCTCTATAATTTTACACCACACACAAAATTAGCCCCAGGACATCTCCACTGCCCCCAGCCACCTCCTCGCTGAAACTTTTACAACCCAATCTTCACACCCATATAAGAATTTTTACCCCCTATTCTTTCTACTTTTCCCTTTTTTTGTCTCTATGGATAACTTTTTTTGCCCCCACAAATAACTCAACAACCCAAATACCTCCTCCAAGTAAAGAAGTAAGGGGGTGGGGACATAAATGTTTAAAAATGGGAAACGTTTAGAAGGTTTTGGGTATGTAATTTTGGGTTTTTACCAGGTGTAAAATTGGGGAGCTTTTTTTTTAAAAAAAACAGACTTAATGTTTCTTCTCCACCATGGGAAAAAATTCAAGAGAAATCCCAAGCTCAAACACCCGTCCAACAGACCCCCCTCACAAACACCTCCCTAATATGCTATTCCTCCCCCTTTTAAAATTAAACCCCCGCTCAAAAAAAACCCCCTTTAAAAAAAACAAGGCAGGGAAAAACAGCTTACCTTTTTTTATGAAAAAAAAAGCTTAAAAAGGTACCCCCCAAATTATGCAACACTATTCAATAAATTTTTTGGGGAAGCCTCTACCTTTCCATCAATTCTCAAAAAAAACTAGGGTCCCCCCGATCCAAAAAGGGGTGATCAAACAGACCTGAATAATTATAGCCCAATTTCTAATTTCTGTTTTTTAAAATCTTGAAAAAATTAATTCATAAAAAAACCCCTTTCCTACCTCGTCCCCAAAAAAACCCTCAACCCCTTTTAATTTTTTTTCCCCAGGAAAAAACAAGAGCAAAAACGATCTATTATGCACTTTTTGGGGAGTTAATATATACGGCACTTGAGAAGAAAGAAGTCCCACTGGGAATCTTAAATTGATCTCCAAAAAGCTTTTGATACAGTCGACCATGATTTACTGCTAAAAATTGAGCACTATGGTAAAAAAGGGGGCACCCCCCCCAACTACAAAGTCATACCTCACCAACGGGAAGCCAATACGTGTAAAAAAGGGGGGGCCAAACTCTTCCACAAAAAAAATTTTCAGTTGGAGCCCCAAAAAGGAAGTGTGGGGGGGCCCCCTCTTTCCTCTTTTAAAAAAAATGACCTCCCCAAAAAACCCCAAAACTTCTCAAACCCATTTTTTTTTCAGATGACACAACATTTTTCTCTCACCCAAATAAAAAATACTGGCCAACACTGTTAATCTGAATTACAGAAAATATCAACATGGATGACGACTAACAAGCTTACTCTCAATCCCAAAAATTTTTCATACAGTTTGGAAGAAAAACCACAAATTTTCCCCCCTTAACATAACGCTCAATGGTCCCCCCCATCCCCAAGACTCACGGGAAAATTTTCCCCGGGGAAACCACCTTGACAGTACCCTTTAAAATTTTTAAAAAAAATACAAAAAATTTTCCCCAAAAAAATCTAGAAGACAGTAGGCATATTATCAAAGATCGCTTTATGTCCACAATCACTCTCCTTGCCTATATCATTCACTTATCTCCCCTATCTCCCCCTTTTGGAATCTGTGCATAAAAGGTTTAAAAACATTAAACACCTTAGACCACTCAACCCAAAAAAGGGCCCCAAAATCAGAATGATGAAAAATTTCCCCCCCTCTAGAAAACATACTCCACCAATATTAAAAAATCTCAAATTTTTCACCGAAAAAAACATTCATACTTACTCTTGTCCTACTACATATTAAAACTTTACACTCTAATATAAACCCTCCGCTCAAAATTCTCCCCCTTTTAAAAAGGGCCCATTTAAACCCCCCAAAACAAGACACAGAAACACTTTTTTAAAAACCCCGTGTTCATATCAACCTATGTAAAAAAAATTTTTTGCACATAAAAAAGGGGGCCCCGAATCTGGAAAATTTTTCCAGTAAATATTAAAAAAAATCTTGTCCCGAAAAACAATTTAAGACTCAACTCCAAAAAAACCCCCCACTCACCCAAAAAAAAAAAGATCATACTATAAAAAAAATTTGAAAAATGCTAAAATTTTTTCTTTCCTTTGATAAAAAACAATTTTAAAAATTTTTTCTACAGTGGTAATTTTAAAAATTTTTTGGTTTAAAATAAAACCCCCTTTTTTTTAAATTTATTTTTTTTTAAAAAATTTTGTAAAAAATATTTTTGGGTTTTAAAAGGACTGTCTATTTTACATTATTCCTTATGGGGATAAATTCGTTTTTGGGGGTGGCATTAACAGCATTCTCGAAAAGGGGAAAAAAAAGTAACTCGAGGTACCACTGTATTTTTTTTCCAATCAAAACTAAATCTCATATTATAAGTTAATGTCAAAAAAAAATCAAAAAATTTTTTTCCTTAAAATAATCTCTTTTATTACCATTACTGTAACAAAAAAAATTTTTTTTTTTTTTTTCAATCAGGGGGTTTTCCCCCCAAAAGGGGGGGGTGGCCCAAAAAAAACAGTTTCTCCTTTTTCAATTAGTAATATACACAGAAAAAGGGGGACTAGCCCCTTGCTCACATTTTAAACCCCTCTTACCCAAACAATAGAATAAACTCAATAAATTTCTCAATTTTTAATTAGTTTTTTAATTACTAGAAAAACTCCCCCCAATGCCGTGTCTTTTGGTCTCCTTGCATTAATTTCATTGTAACTACCAATACCTATTAATCTGCAATCTGCAATGAAAAAAAAAATTTATTTCTTTCTTTACTTTTTTGTATAAAAAGGGGGTTTGTTATAGGTAACACATATTTTAAGAAAAAAAGGATAAATAAGTATACAAGATTGATGAAAATAAATGACAGTAGTTTGTTAACACATATTGGTAGAAAAAAACTGTTGGGTAGACTTCAGGATGTAAGTTTATGGGGCCCGAATATCAGATCACTTTTTTTTTAACAGTGGGAAAAAGGAGATGGGAAAAAAGGGAAGGGGAAAAAGTAAAGAAGTGAAGATTTTTAAACTAAAGGAGGGGGGGGGTTTGGGGGGAAGATATAAAAAACTTTGGGGACAGATGGGCTAGTGAGTATAGGCAGTGGGGTAGAAGAGGTATGGGGTAAGTTTAAAAAATTTTTAGTGTTAGTGTTCAGCAAAAATTTTTGGTTATAGGGAAAATGGGGGGGGGAGGGAAAAAAAAAAGTTGGTGGAAGATGATGTAAAAGAGAGTAATAAGAGAAAAAAATTTAAGAGGGTTTTTTAAAGTAGAAGTGATGCAAGGAGGGGGGGGGTATATGGAGAGAAAAAAAAAAAAAGTGGTGAAGCAATGTAAAAAAAGGGGGAAAAAGAGGGGGGGGGATTTATCAAAAATTTTCTTGAAAAAAGAAAATTTTAAATGAGATTAAAAGTTTAAAACCCCGGGGGAAAAATGGTTTTTCGTTAAAAATAGGAGAGGAGAGTTATTAAAAAAGGGGAGTTAGAGTTTCGGAAAGATTGAGGGAAATTTTGAAGAATTGTTAAAGTTGATGAAGATAGGGGAACTGGGATTTTTTGGGATAGGGCAAAAGGGGAAAACATCTTTTTGGAGTGAGGAAGAACCGTTTGGGTGGGGAAGTTGTGAGGCAGTGAGTAGAATGAAAAAGGGGTGCGGGGGGGATTGATGGGATAAAGATGAAATGTTAAAGACAGGTGGGGATATATTTTTTGGGTGGTTAGTTTTTTTATTTAATAAATGTATGGAAGAGGGTAAGTACCAGGGGTTCAGAGAGCATGCATAGTTCCTTTGTAAAAGGCAAAGGGACAAAAAAATGTAAAAATTTTGGGAATAAGTCTTTTGAGTTCTCCATGGGGAATGAACAGAATTCTTCCTCCGTAAGCCATTTTGTCGTAGGCGCTAAAATGCCGGGAGCAAGGGGGTGAAAAACCCCTTTTCCTGATATATTACTAAATGTAAAAGGGAAACTTTTTTTTTCTTTTTTGGGGCCCCCCGCCCGGGGGGAAACGGCCGTGTTGAAAGAAGAAGTCTGTTGGGATACCTGGTAATGTGTTTGGTAGAGTTATTGAAAAATTGAGTAAGATGAAGGCAAGATAGCAGATGAACAAGGAGGCTTTGGAAGGTAGGGGTATGTAACCCAAATGTTTGCAGTGAAACATAAAAGGGGAACAATATTTAGATAAGAGTAAAGAGGTGTTTGTGGCATTTATGGATTTTGGGAAAAAACATATAATAGGGTGGATAGGGGGGCAATGTGGGAGATGTTTCAAATGTATGGAATAGGAGGGGGTTATTGAAACGGTGAAAAGTTTTACAGGATAGTGAGGCTCAGGGAAATTTTATGAGGATAGTGGGGGAGGTTGATATGAGGTGAGGGGTTATTTCCCCGTAAAAATAGGTCTTAGACAGGGATGTTTAAATTTACCATGGTTTTCCCAATTTTATTTATAGATGGAGTTGTAAGGGAAATAATTCCCGGGGGTTGGCAAGAGATGTGGGGTTAAAAAATTAAAATCTAATACAAAAAAAGGGGGGGTTTTCACAGTTTTGTTTGCTGATGACACTATGCTTGGGGATTCTGAAGAGAATTGCAGAGGTTGGTGGATGAGTTTTTGGGAGGGTATGTAAAGAAGGAAAATTTAAAAATGAAATAGTTTTGAAAAAAAAACCTCTTTAAGGGCTCCTTTTGAGGTAAAAAGGGGTTGGTCGAGGTG
>WNWK01031270.1:0-22826 GCA_009830355.1 Cherax destructor
GCTTAAAATCAAGGAGTCTCTCTGTGGTTCTGTTATACCGATACCTGCACCATGCAGCGCGTTTCAAACGCACTGCCCGAGCACAAGCAGGAGACCACCAAGGCACGCACGCTTCAGTGAGAAACGGCCGACGTGTTGAAGATATATATACAGTGGTCCCCCGCCTAACGAGCAAAATTCATTCCAGAAGCCTGCTCAAGTGCCATTACCGAACGAATTTACTTCCTTAAGAAATAATGTCACGTAGGTTAGTCTATTTCAGACCCCCAAAAATACACTTCCACAAGCACTTACAATATTATACTTACATAATTGTATGATTTCTGGGGTGCTTGTTAGGCGGGGGAACACTGTATGTATATATATACAGTGGACCCTCGGTTTTCGTTCACCTCCTAACTCGAACAATTGTGTAAGTGTATTTTTGGGGGTCTGAAACGACTAATCTAATTTACATTTGTCCTTATGTGGACCGAGGGTCCACTGCATATATATACAGTGGACCCCCGGATTACATCTTTTTTTCGTTTGAGAATGCTGTTCAAGTGCCGTTACCAAATGAATTTGTTCCCATAAGGAATAATGTAAATTAAGACCCCCCAAAAATACACTTACAAAAGCACTTACAAAAATAAACTTACATAAAAGGGCGAGTTTGGAGACTAACGGAAACCGGGGACCCCCGGAGTTCATACTGCTCCAAACTCGAACAATTATGTAAATGTATTTTTGTAAGTGCTTTTGAAAGTGTATTTTTGGGGGTCTAAAAGAACTAATCTAATTTACATTATTCCTTATGGGAACAATTCGTTGGGTAACGGCACTTTGAGCGTATTCTGAACGAATTAATGACGAACTCCGGGGTCCACTGTATATATATATATATATATATATATATATATATATATATATATATATATATATATCAGTGGTACCCCGGTTTACATATTTTTCATTCCAGAATGCTGTTCAAGTGCCATTACCAAACGAATTTATCTCCTTAAGAAATGTTGTAAAATAGACTAGTCCTTTTAGACCCTAAAATTACACTTACAAAGCATTTAAAAAATAAACTTACATAAAGGGTGAGTTTGGGGACCATCGAACCGGGTACCACTGTATATATATATATATATATATATATATATATATATATATATAACGTACATATACAGGGGTACCTCGATATACAAGGAGCTCCCAACACGAACAATTATGTAGTGTATTTCTGTAAGTGCTTTTGTAAGTGTATTTTGGGAGTCTGAAACGGATAAATCTAATTTACATTATTTCATATGGGAACAAATTCGCTCGGTATCGGCATTCGAACAGCCTTCTGGAACGAATTAAGCTCATAACCCAAGGTACCACTATACAGTGAGCCCTCGGTTCTCGTCGGCAATCCGTCACAGAGGGCCCGTCGACCACCGGTTTGGTCGAACTCCGATTCTATTTTCCCCATAAGAAATAATGGAAATAAAATTAATCCGTCCCAGCCATCCAAAAGTATTAAAATAAAATATTTTTTAGGACTTTTTGACATTAAAATAAACACAATTTTATAAAAAAAATAAGAAATAAATAGTACAATAACATGTCACTTACATTTATTGAAGAGTTGTTGATGTGTGGAGGACGGGAGGAGGGAAGAAGGTGGTACCTGCTAGTGTTTGAAGGGGAATCCTCCATTAACACTGCAGGTACCAAGTTCTTTCTGGGGTTACTGCCCTTTTTTCTTTGAATGCTACACTCCCTGCATCCCTGCTACACTCCCTGCATCCCTGCACACTCCCTGCATCCCTGCTACACTCCTGCTACACTCCCTGCATCCCTGCTACACTCCCTGCATCCCTGCTACACTCCCTGCATCCCTGCTACACTCCCTGCATCCCTGCTACACTCCCTGCATCCCTGCTACACTCCCTGCATCCCTGCTACATCTCCCTGCATGAATGCTACACTCCCTGCATGAATGCTACACTCCCTGCATCCTTGCTACACTCCCTGCATCCTTGCTACACTCCCTGCATGAATGCTTCACTCCTGCATATTCTTTACCACAGGCTTGGCACTAGGAGCTTTCTTGGGGCCCATGGTGGCTTATTTAGCAGTTGCAAGCACTAAAAACTCTGGAATAATGACAATATATGGTATGAATGCGTGGTGGTGCGTGGGTAGTGTTCGCTCACTTGTAAACAATAACACACTGAGTGCCTGGCGCTCAGCTGGCAATGGCCACATGCGTACGCGTTCGGGACGAACAGCCGACTCCTGAACTCGAGTGGCCGCCTAATACCGAGTCAAAAATATTGTAAAAAACTTGTCGAACACCGATTTGGCCGAGCTCCGACGCCGTCGAACACCGGGGTTCACTGTACATACATTCTCCAAAGGGAAGTGGAACAGAATTCTTCCTCAGTAAGCCATGTGTGCCGTAAGAGTCTATTAAAATGCCAGGAGCAAGGGGCTAGTAACCCCTTCTCCTGTATACATTACTTAAGTTAAAAAGAGAAACTTTTGTTTTTCTCTTTGGGCCACCCCGCCTTTGTGGGAAATGGCTGATTTGTTGAAATAAGGAAGATGTACGTACATACAGTAGACCCCCAGTTTTCGTAATTAATCCATTCCAGAAGGTTGCCTGAAATCCAAAACGGCCGAAAACCGAAGTAATATTTCCCATAAGAAATAATGTACGTAAATCCAATTAGGAGGAGGTGCGGGATTACCAAAACTATTATCCAGAGAGCTGAGGAGGGGTTGTTGAGGTGGTTTGGACATGTAGAGAGAATGGAACGAGACAGAATGACTTCAAGTGTATAAATCTGTAGTGGAGGGAAGGTGGGTAGGGTCGGCCTAGGAAAGGTTGGAGGGAGGGGAAAGGAGGTTTTGTGTGCGAGGGCTTGGACTTCCAGCAAGCATGTGTGAGCGTATTTGATAGGAGTGAATGGATACAAATGGTTTTAATACTTGACGTGCTGTTGGAGTGTGAGCAAAGTAACATTTATGAAGGGATTCAGGAAACGGCAGGCCGGACTTGAGTCCTGGAGATGGGAAGTACAGTGTCTGCACTCTGAAAGAGGGGTGTTAATGTTGCAGTTTATAACTGTAGTGTAAAGCACCCCTCTGGCAAGACAGTGATGGAGTGAATGATGATGAAAGTTATTCTTTTTCAGACCACCCTGCCTTGGTGGGAATCGGCCGATGTGTTAATAAAAAAAAAAAAAAAATCCAATTACAGTGGTCCCTGTTTTAGCATTGAAGGATATTCCTTACTGTTTTGGGGTAAGTTTGGCCACAGTAGTAATTTTAGTAAGGGTTTTCTAACATTTCTACAGTTTTCTTTCTGGGTGATGTCAAGACTTCAGGCTATTTATGTCAAGATTAGACTAACGAACTTAATCCATTCCAGGAGCTAGTTCTTAACACGAAAAATTCATAATTTGAAACCTTATTTCCCATAAGAAATAATGTAAATACAATTAATCCGTTTCCACCCAAAAATTTTCACCAAAAATTCATTTTTTTAAAGAATAAATACTATAGTTTTATATACAGAAAACAATGAGAAATAAATATAAAGCACTAATTATAATGGACAAATGAACAGTTAACCCTTTCGGGGTCGGTGCCGTACTAGTACGTTTTACGAGCAGGGGTTGGTGCCGGACTAGTACGAGTAAATTCTAGCGGCTTCAAATTAAGCGGGAAACGACTGGTAGGCCTACATATGAAAGAATAGGTCTATGTGGTCAGTGTGCGCAGTATAAAACAAATCCTGCATCACACACTGCATAATGAGAAAAAAAAACTCTGACCGTTTTTTTCGTTTAAAATCAGCGACTTTGCAGTCTATTTATTGATGTATTCTCGTTTTCTTGGTCTTATGTAATAGAATTGAAGATATATTGCAGAAATAGAGATGATTTTGATTGGTTTGACAAAGACAAGTACAGTGGACCCCCGAGTATCGTAATTAATCCGTTCCAGGAGCTAGTACTTAACACGAAGTTTTCGAAATTCGAACCATTATTTCCCATAAGAAATAATGTAAATACAATTAATCCGTTCCACAAAAAAATATTCACATATAAAATAATTAAAAACAATATATATATATACATTTACTTACCTTTATTGAAGAGTTGCAGGCATCTGGAAGATAGAGTAATGAGTAATGAAGGTCCTCTTGGGCATTTTCTTCCAAAACAGACCTGTTTCATCACAATTAAACACTTGTTGGGGGAGGAATTCTTCAGCCTCTACGAAGGGAAACCCCCACTCCCTGCATGCCTGCTACACTCCCTGCATGCCTGCTACACTCCCTGCATGCCTGCTACACTCCCCTCATGAATGCTAAACTCCCTGCATGCCTGCTACACTCCCTACATGCCTGCTACACTCCCTGCATGCCTGCTATACTCCCTGAATGCCTGCTACACTCCCTGCATGAATGCTAACCTCCCTGCATGAATGCTACACTCCCTGCATACCTGCTAAACTCCCTGCATGGCTGCTACACTCCCTCCATGAATGCTACCACAGGGGTGCCACTAGGAAGCTTCTTTGGACCCATGGTGACTTATTTCACAGTGACAATCACTAAAGCACCAAAAAAACACCAAATGTAGTGTGAATGTTTGAAAGAGCGCGCTAGGTAATGTTCTCTCAATGGTAAACAACGCTTCACTGGCGGCGTCCTGCGTCCTGCGCAGGCGCGGAGCAGGCGGACAGGTCTAATACGTTACGAAACACGAGCGGTTTTACGATTCTCGAAGTCGTAAAAAGCTTACGAAACACGAAGTTTACGAAGTAAGAACCTTTCGAAACTCGGGGGTCCACTGTACCTTGAAATTGAGCTCAAAGTAGCGAAAATGTTCGATTTTAGCTGATGTTCAAGAGTTAGCAAATCACACCATGCGTCCAATACACATCAACTGGCGAGTCTAATATTCTTGCACAAGTGCACTGATATTATTTATACCATTTTTACAATGATGCAGTTGTATACATAACAGTAAATCTTCTATTTTTTGTGAGAATAAAAATTCAAAATGGAAAGCAAAAGTAATGTAAGAGGGGCCTGGAGACATGACTAATGAACAGAGAAGATGTTATTTTAGTGCCAGGAATGTCTGACTTGTTTATTCTGGACCCTATTTTAAAATTGGCATCGTTTGAAATTTGTGTGAAATTGGCCAAATTGTCATTTTCTGACCACTAATTTGGGTAGTTGAAATTGGTAAATAGGCGGCTTCTTGTACTCAATCGATAGAAGAAATGGAGTTCTAGCGAAATAGTTATGATTTTAGTGGACTTGGCCAAAAATAGGGCTCAAAGTCAGTGAAATCGCCGATGCGTAAACATCTTTGAGACCGATAACTTCGCGAGAGCATAATTCCGTAAGTTTTTCATTCAAATTTCAAACTTTTGGTGTTGCTATGATCAGAAAAAGATTCTCTATCATTTCATTATATATATTTTTTTCCCCAAAAATTTTTCAACTCTGAAAACGTGTTTCCGAGAAGGCCTGTCGACCCCCAAAGGGTTAAATAAGTTTTACCTTTATTGAAGACTCTTGTTGGCGTTTGAGACAGTTTGTTTGGAGAGGACAAAATAGTCCTTCAATATGACAATAATATCAACTCTACAGCTTATTTATCTAGCACAATTCATCTAATATGACATAATAAACAATATTAATAAAATAGAAACATGATATAAACTCTAGAATGAATAAAACATGTCATTACGAATCTGGAAGGACTGGTGGAGTGTATGTTGGTGGTGTTGTTGGGTATAAGATGGTGGCAGACGACGGTGCTCTTCTCAGTGTTCCTATAATCTCAAACAACATTGTAGAAGTTAAGTTTTGTGTCATCATTTTCTATCGATTAATCGCTTAACTTACTTAAGTAAGTTTATTCAGGTATACACAAATCCAGTTATACAGTGAACCCCAGCCTAACGAGCACCCTGGAAGTCGTACAATTATGTAAGTACAGTGGTACCTCGACTTACGATGGTCCCCAAACCCACCCTTTTATGTAAGTTTATTTTTTTAAATGCTTTTGTAAGTGTAATTTTGGGGGTCTAAAAGGACTAGTCTATTTAACAACATTTCTTAAGGAGATAAATTCGTTTGGTAATGGCACTTGAACAGCATTCTGGAATGAAAAAATATCGTAAGTCGAGGTACCACTGTATAATATTGTAAGTGCTTGTGGAAGTGTATTTTTGGGGGTCTGAAATAGACTAACCTACGTGACATTATTTCTTAAGGAAGTAAATTTGTTCGGTAATGGCACTTAAGCAGGCTTCTGGAATTAATTTTTTTACTCGTTAGGTGGGGTCCACTGTACATAGATTATCATACATAGCAGCATATGTGTAGAAAACCTAGGATAACCCAAAAAAGTCAAGACAGAGTGACTTATTTCCATTACTACACTTTATCACTGGCTGGTGCTATAGCCTTTATCGAATTGTGAAGCTTCTTTGGACCCATGGTGACTTATTTCACAGTGACAATCACTTAACCAACAATAAACACAACAAAAGTATTGTGAATGTTTGAAAGAGCGAGCTGGGTAATGTTCTCTCAAGTGTAAACAACGCTTGGCGTCCTGTCCGCCTCACCGCGCAAGCGCGGGGCAGGCGGACAGGTCTGGTACTGTTCGCTAAACGAGTAAATGTTTGCTACATGAGAAAAATATTTTGCGAAAAAAGCGTTCGTTACACGATTTGTTCGCTATATGGAGCGTTCGTTAGGCGGGGTTCCACTGTAATCAGTTTGAGACACCCAAAAATATCAACAAAAAATACATTTCATAGAGAATAACTATAGTTATACATACAGAAAACAATGAGAAATATAAAGCAGTTTGGAAGGGAAATCCCCCTTCATAAGGGCTTCAGATATCAAAGAACTCTCGGGGGTTACTTCCCTTCTTTGTCTTTTACTGCCACTAGAACATAAGAACATAAGAAAGAAGGAACACTGCAGCAGGCCTACTGGCCCATGCGAGGCACGTCCAAATCTCCAACGGCTTAAGCCAATGCCCCGACCCAGCCAGGTCAGGTTACATTCACTTAAGGAAGGAGCACTGCATCTGACCTAGTAGCACAACCTAGTCAGGACCAATTCACACCCAACCACACCCACTCATATAATTGTCCAGCCGACCACCTGGTCAGGTCACTTCCACTTAAGGAATTAGTACAGGTCAGGTTACATTCACTTAAGGAAGGAGCACTGCATCTGACCTAGTACAAGCTCACACCCATCCACACCACTCATGTATTTATCTAACCTATTTTTAAAACTACACAACGTCTTAGCATCTATGACGGTACTCGGGAGTTTGTTCCACTCATCCACAACTCTATTACCAAACCAGTGCTTTCCTATATCCTTCCTGAATCTGAACTTTTCCAACTTGAAACCATTGCTGCGAGTCCTGTCTTGGTTGGATATTTTCAGCACGCTATTTACATCCCCTTTATTTATTCCTGTTTTCCATTTGTACACCTCAATCATATCCCCTAATTCTACGCCTTTCTAGAGAGTGCAGATTCAGGGCCCTCAGTCTATCCTCATAGGGAAGATTTCTGATACAAGGGATCAACTTTGTCATCCTCCTTTGTACGTTTTCCAGTGCATTTATATCCATTCTGTTATACGGTGAAACAGAACTGTGCAGCATAATCTAAATGAGGCCTAACCAAAGATATATAGAGTTGAAGAACAACCTGAGGACTTCTGTTATTTATACTTCTTGATATGAAGCCAAGGATTCTGTTAGCTTTATTGAACACTTATGCACTGTTGTCTAGGCTTCAGATTACTACTAACCAGAACTCCTAAATCCTTCTCGTAATTACAAGTAATAAGATCTATATTATTCAGCTTATATGTGGCATGGTTATTGTCCTGCCCAACATTTAGAACTTTGCATTTGTTTACATTAAACTGCATCTGCCACTTCTCCGACCACTGCATCAGTCTATTCAAATCATCCTGGAGTGCTCTAATGTCCTCGTTTGAATGAATTGGACGGCCTATTTTGGTGTCATCAGCAAATTTACTTATGCTACTATTTATTCCCTCATCTATTCGTTTATGTAAATTGTAAACAACAGGGGCCCCAAAACTGACCCCTGTGGAACACCGCTTGAGACGCGCCCCCATTCTGATTTCTCTCCATTTATGCAAACTCTCTGCCGCCTTGGGAGTCACTGTACTCCTGTTGCACAAAAATTCTGTCCAGAGAGGTCTGTTTCTGACATCTCTGTAAGATTTGCTTAAAATGGGACAAAACATTGTCATTGAACATGTTTCAGACACGGCTTGCAACAGTTTTCTTAGGGTGATAATTCTCCGCAAAATTTTGCAACTCACTCCACTTTGCACACATATCCTTAACCCTTTGACTGTCGCAAGCCCCAATCCTGAGTGCTCTCCTGTTGTCGCAAAATATTAGAAAAAAAATTATTTTTTTCTTATTAAAATGTTAAGATTATTTTTCTGATTGTTTTCATATTAATTTTTTTTTACGATCAATACTTACTGAGATATGGAAGCATAAAGTTGGCAGAAAATGAGCCGCGTATGGCAACAGCGGCGCATGCCGCTCACCGGTACACTTATATTTACTCCCATTCGAAGGTTTCTTGTATTTTCCAATATTTTTTTTTCCAAGTAACTTATGTGGCCTGTGAGACCAAAGTACGGTGCTGTGTATATATATACACTCGTTGTATGCAACACAATAACTGCACAAACATTATTATCATTATATTGTTTACAGAACTTGTTTACACAAACCAACAATGCAAAAACATTTTTATTACTATTGGTCTATAATATATATATACACATATATAATGACTGGACACTTTCCATCAACTTCCCTTAGCATTTGAAGCTGTGTGTATGTGTGTGTGTGTATGTGTGTGGACATCTAAATTTGCTGAGTCAGGGTAAGGCAACTGTCAAAATGACATATTATACCATTACTCACCACCCTTACTGCTGTCAACCTGTCAACACAAAAGAGGACCCATGTCTTCTTCCCCACAACCTCCTTCCTGCCTTCCTTTTTACCTTCATTCCTTCCTTTTTTTCTTCCTTTCTTACTTCTTTTGTTCCTTCCTTCCTTCCTCTCATCTCTCCTTCCTTTCTTTCTTTCTTCCTTTCTTCTTTCCTTCCTTCCTTCCTTCCTTTCCTCCTTCCTTTCTTCTTCTTTCCTTCCTTCCTCTCATCTCTTCTTTCCTTTCTTTCATCTCTTCTTTCCTTCCTTCCTTCCTTCCTCTCATCTCTTCCTTCCTTCCTTACTTTCTTTCTTCCTTACTTTCTTTCTTTCTTTCTTCCTTCTGGTATCCTGGGCATTGCTTTTGGTCACAAACTCCTCAAAACCATGAAATTCATCTTCAGAAACACTTCCATCTGTGTTAAGAGCTATCACTGGGGAAAAGAAGAGTCCCAGATTCGCCAGGGAGTCAGGTATTTCTTACCGCTAGGCATGCTGAACATAGACTACTGAAATGGCTTTCCGACAATGCACCACTGGCTGCCTGATTTTTTTTATACTGTGCACACTGACCACACAGACCCATTCTCTCACATGTAGGCCTACCAGCTTTCTCCCTCTTGATTTGAGGCCGCTAGAATTTAGGCGTATAGATACGTCCGAAACAGTGGCTCGTAAGACGTATATATATGACCGAAACAGTCAAAGGGTTAATCAATGAAGAAGGCACATCCTCTCCCCTCTCTTCCTCCTCCTCTGAAGCAATTTTTTCAGCTAAGGTCTGTTGCTGTTCCAGTTGAAGGTGATGCAGCTCTTCAGTGGTTAGCTCTTCCCTGTGGTCCTCCACCAACTCTTCCACATCCTCACCACTCACATCCAACCCCATGGACTTCCTCACTTTCATATTTTCCTATAAGTTCTTTCTTGAATTCTATTGTGTTTCTCACCTTCTTTACCAAAGGGCTGGCACTCTGAACTTTCTTTGGCCCCATGGTGGCTTATTTCACAGTCAATAAACGATAAACAGGCACAAAAAACAATAAATGAACGCGCGGAGTATTCCTAACTCAATGAGAGATGCAGACTGAGTGTGATACGCGTGAGGAAGCGGTGTCCTGACAGTTGGACGCGTCTGATACCAACGATTTCTGAGCGAATGCGTGAAATCCAGGGGAAATTTCGCCGAAAAAAGTGTTCGATATCCAAATTGTACGATTTCCGCACCGGCCGAAAACCGGGGGTACACTGTACATACATACATATACACACAACTAGATAACTGCTGCAGCATATGGGCCCCTGGCAAACCTGAGAATAGCGTTCCGATACCTTAGTAAGGAATCATTCAAGACACTGTACACCGTGTACATCAAGCCCATACTGGAGTATGCAGCACCAGTTTGGAATCCACACCTGGTCAAGCACGTCAAGAAATTAGAGAAAGTGCAAAGGTATGCAACAAGGTTAGTTCCAGAGCTAAGGGAAATGTCCTACGAAAAAAGGCTAAGGGAAATTGGCCTGACGAAACAGGAGGATGGGAGTGTTAGGGAAGACATGATAACGACATACAAAATACTGCATGGAATAGACAAGGTGGACAGAGACAGGATGTTCCAGAGAGGGGACACAGAAACAAGGGGTCACAATTGGAAGTTAAAGACTCAGATGAGTCAAAGGGCTGTTAGGAAGTATTTCTTCAGTCACAGAGTTGCTAGGAAGGAATAGTCTGGAAAGTGAGGTAGTGGAGGCAGGAACCATACATAGCTTTAAGACGAGGTATGATAAAGCTCATGGAGCAGGGAGAGGACCCAGTAGCGCTCAGTGAAGAGGCGGGGCCAGGAGCTGAGTCTCAACCCCTGCAACCACAATTAGGTGAATTAGGTGAGTATATACATATACACACACATATATACACACTACACACGTACATACATATACACACACATACATACATACAGTGGAACCCCGAGTAACAAACACCCCGGAAATTGTACAATTATGTAAGTATGTATAATATTGTAAGTGCTTTTGTAAGTGTATTTTGGGGTCTGAAATGGACTAACCTACTTGACATTATTTCTTAAGGGAGTAAATTCGTTCGGTAATGGCACTTGAGCAGGCTTCTGGAATGAAGTTTTACGTTACTTGGGGTTCCACTGTACATATACACACACACACATACATACACACACATACAGTGGACCTCGGTTAATGAAAAATCATTCAGAAGCCTGCTCAAGTGCCATTACAGACGAATTTACGTCTTAAGAAATAATGTCATGTAGGTTAGTCTATTTCAGACCCAAATACACTTCACAAGAACTTACAAAATATACTTACATATTGCACGATTTCGGGGTATTCGTAACCGAGGTCCACTGTACATACCACACATACCGAGCACATCTCCCGAGGCACACATCAATCAGATAACTGCTGCAGCATACGGGCGGCTGGCAAACCTAAGAATAGCGTTCCAATACCTCACTAAGGAATCATTCAAGACTCTGTATACCATATACGTCAGGCCCATACTGAGTATGCAGCACCAGTTTGGAACCCACACCTGGTCAAGCACGTCAAGAAATTAGAGAAAGTGCAAAGGTTTGCAACAAGACTAGTCCCAGAGCTAAGGGGATTGTCCTACGAAGAAAGGTTAGGGAAATCGGGCCTGACGACACTAGAGGACAGGAGGGTTAGGGAGACATGATAACGACATATAAAATACTGCGAGGAATAGATAAGGTGGACAGAGACAAGATGTTCCAGAGAGGGGACACAGAAACAAGGGGTCACAATTGGAAGTTGAAGACTCCTATGAGTCAAAGGGATGTTAGGAAGTATTTCTTCAGTCATAGAGTTGTCAGGAAGTGGAATAGCTTAGAAAGCGACATAGTGGAGGCAGGAACCATACATAGTTTTAAGACTAGGTTTGATAAAGCTCGTGGAGCAGGAGAGAGAGAGAGGACCTAGTAGCAATCAGTGAAGAGGCGGGGCCAGGAGCTATGACTCGACCCCTGCAACCACAAATAGGTGAGTACAAATAGGTGAGTACAGTAGCAGACAGCGAAGAGGCGGGGCCAGGAGCTGAGTCTCGACCCCTGCAACCACAATTAGGTGAGTACAATTAGGTGAGTACACACACATGCTGGGAATCAAACCATGACCCTCAGTGTGTGAAGCAAGAGCTTTGCTTACCATGCCACGAGCCACCTAATATCTTCCCTGGATTCTGGTAGGTATCATCAATATCTTCCAAATACAGTGGACCCTCGGAAATCGAACACTCCCAACTCGCCCTATTATGAAAGTTTATTATTGTAAGTGCTTTTATAAGTGTATTTTTGGGGGTCTGAAATGGACTAATCTAATTTACATCATTCCTTATGAGAATAAATTTGTTTGGTAACAGCACTTGAACAGCATTCTGGAATGAAGAATGTTCGATTTCCGGGGGTCCACTGTATACATTATCAATTCTCTCTCTTCTCCTATCAGCAGAAAACATTAAAAAAACTTTGGCAAAACAACTCTTGAGGAAAGACAACGAAACATTGAGTGAGCAGAATTACCAGTGAGTTAAAATTTGGTTAGAAAATGAATTTTTATCTGAATCACATGAATACAAAAGGGACTCATTGAAGGAATGACACTAAACAAGTAGGAATAAACTAACTTATATTTTTAAGTGCACTAGCAGATAGGAAAAAACTTATATTTTTAATTGTATTTATATTTTATGAAGGGATTCAGGGAAACCGGCAGGCCGGACTTGAGTTCTGGAGATGGGAAGTACAGTGCCGGCACTCTGAAGGAGGGGTGTTAATGTTGCAGTTTTATAACTGTACTGTAAAGCACCCCTCTGGCAAGACAGTGATGGAGTGAATGATGATGAAAGTTTTTCTTTTTCGGGCCACCCTGCCTTGGTGGGAATCGGCCGATGTGTTAATAAAATAATAATAAATAAAATATTTTAAAGTGTATTTGTGTTATTTTACCACATGATAAATATGTCCCACATATATCTAATAAAGAGTAACAGTTTCACTTGGGTTTTCCTGCTGAAGTGACCAGACAAGATTTTCTTTAAATGTCTTTAAAACATTTCACATTGCTCTATGTTGTCTGTTATATATGAGTTATCATATGATTTACTAGGTCAGTTTCATGGGAAAAACTTTCTAGACACCTTGAACATTGATATGCTTGTTCTGTGTTGTGATCCTTCAAGTGATTTTCGAATTCTAATTTTTGTGAAAAGCTTTGTGAGCACCGTGAACAACTATACGTTTTTTCCTCCTCATGATTTTCTTTATGCAATAGTAAACTTGTTTTACTTGAAAAGCTTTCCTGACACTCTGAACACTTGTATGGTGTTTCTCTTGTATGAATTTTAAAATGTTCTTCTAAACTTTCTTCTGTTGTGAAGCTTTCCTGACACTCTGAACATTTGTATGGTTTATCTTCTTCATGAAGTGTCATGTGCTGAACTAAAAGAGAGTTACTTGAAAATATTTTATGACACTCAAAACACTCGTGTATTTTCTCTACTGTATGAATCCTCATGTGTTTCACTAAAGAAGATTTTTCTGAAAACCGTTTTGTACACACTGAGCACTTAAATGGCTTCTCTCCAGTATGAATTCTCATGTGTGTAATGAGGTGACCACTTTCTATAAAGGCTTTGTGGCACATTAAACACTGAAATGGCTTCTCTCCAGTATGATAGCGCATATGTTTTACCAGAGAACTTTTTCCTGCAAATAATTTTGAACACACTGCACACTGATATGGCTTCTCTCCGATATGTAGTTTCATATGTGAATTCAGGTGATCCCAGCTTGTAAAGTCTTTATAACACACCGAACACTGATGTGGTTTCTCTCCTGTATGAATGCTCTCATGCTGTTTGAATAAGGATTCATTAATAAAGTCTTTCAGACACACTGAACAATGATATGATTTCTCTCCTTCATGAACTTTCTGATGTTCATATAGCGAGGATTTTTTTAAGAAGTTTTTGAGACATTCAGGACACTGATATTGCTTCTTTCCTGTATGAATTCTCTCATGATTATTTAGTGAGGTTTTGTGACTGAAGTTTTTCTGACACACTGAACACTGATATGGTTTATATCCTGTATGAATTCTCTGATGTTTATTTAGTGAAGATTTATCACTGAAATCTTTCAAACACACTGAACACTGATATGGCTTCTCTCCTGTATGAATTCTCTGATGTTTATTTAGTGAGGATTTATCACTAAAATCTTTCAGACACACTGAACAGTGATATGGCTTCTCTCCTGTATGAACTCTCTCATGTTGTTTTAGTGAGTATTTATTCATAAAGTCTTTCTGACACACTGAACACTGGTATGGCTTCTCTCCTGAATGAATTCTCTCATGTTTATTTAGTGAGTATTTATTCCTGAAGTCTTTCAGACACACTGAACACTGATATGGCTTCTCTCCTGTATGAACTCTCTCATGTTGTTTTAATAAGT
The DNA here is from genome assembly GCA_009830355.1 of Cherax destructor. NCBI lineage: Eukaryota > Metazoa > Arthropoda > Malacostraca > Decapoda > Parastacidae > Cherax > Cherax destructor. Next base: position 14,537 of record WNWK01031270.1, read on the forward strand.
ATTTCCCAATAAAACCTTTTAGACACACTGAACAATGATATGGCTTCTCTCCTGTATGAGTACTGTTATGTCTCATGAGTTTATAATTAGTTGGGAAAACTTTTTCACAAACAGAACACGGATGGAGTTTTCTTACCACCTTCATGTTGACTTTATTTTATTTCAAGTTTTAGCATTAAATAAATCAGTAATTCATTGTATGCTATGCACTACTTCACATAACAAAAGACTTACTTTACTTCACATAACATTAGCCTTACTGTACTGCACATAACAATACACTTACTGTACTACACATAAAAATATACTTACTGTACTGCACATAACAATACACTTACTGTACTGCATATAAAAATATACTTACTGTACTGCACATAATAATAGACTTACTGTACTGCACATAACAGACTTTCTGTACTGCACATAACAGACTTACTGTACCACACATAACAGACTTACTGTACTGCACATAACAATAGACTTACTGTACTGCACATAACAGACTTACTTACTGTACTGCACATAACAGACTTAGTGTACTGCACATAACAATAGACCTACTGAGCTGCACATAACAGACTTAATGTACTGCACATTTTGTATTCTCTCTTTCTATTACCCATCATTTAATGCAGTCTCCAATGAAGACTTGATTCATATAGTATGTTCACTTGTATTTTACAATGAAAATATCAAAGATTTCAGAATAATGATATGCAAGGAATATTTCAAAGAAATAATATAAAATAACTAATCCTCAGGTTTTTGAAAGAAGTTAATGGAAAGATTATGACTAAAATTTTAATAATATAGGTAAGACTTATTTTTATAATAGGGTGGGACTATGACTAATATTTTCATAGTAGGGGCAGGATTATAGGCAATATTTTCACAAGAGGGGTAAGACTAGGACTAACATAATAGTTTCAAGGAAGTTAAGAATACAGAAATAGTTACTTAAAACAAACAGTCATGAATTAGGAATTTTTAATATTGTCTTTCACATTATTAAATGTGATATATAATGTGTACACTGAACCACATTTTCTGTTACCTTAATTCCACAGAAAAGTTAGAAACTAGATTTTCTGAACAGTTCAGTCAAATACTGACAACTGGAACACACACATAATTGTCGATAGTACTGAAGAGGTGCTGACAGTTGCTGTACTCAGTGCTTCAATTAGTATGTTTTATTAAACCTGGTGGTGACAGCTGCTGTACTCAGTCCTTCAGACAGTGTAGTATGCTTTATTAAACTTGGTGCTGACACTAGCTGATCTCAGTACTTTTCTTATTTTCTTAATTGGGTGTCAGCATGGTATGTTTACTACAGTACTGACATTGTAAACACCAACTGTAAAAGAAAAATTGAATGAGACATTTTTGTAAATCTATTTCTGCTAAGACACAAATAGTGTTAGATATACAGTGGAACCTCGACTTATGAGTTTAATCTGTTCCGTGACCTAGCTCGTAACTCAATTAGCTTGTAATCAAATCAATTTTCCACATTTAAATTAATTGAAATGCCATTAATCCATTCCAGCGGAATTCCTGCTCTCGGGAGACAGGACAAAATAATTCAATATGATGCTAATATCAACTCTACAGCTTATTTATCTACAGTGGAACCTCGGAAATCGAACATAATCCTTTCCAGGAGCTTGTTCTAAATTCGAAATGTTCAAAAATCGAATCAATATTTCCCATAAGAAATAATGGAAATACAATTAATTCGTTCCTGCCGTCAGAAGCCATGACAAAATAGTACTTCACTATGACGCTATTATCAACTCGACAGCTTATTTATCTATCACAATTCATCAAATATGACATAATAAACAATATAAATAACATAAAAACCTGATATACACTCTAGAATGAATAAAATATGTATGTCATTACGAATGTGGTGGCGGGGGAGGACGGTGGTGGCGGACATTCTTGCTCCAGCTATGAAAACATCATCCCATTCTTTCCTCCTTCAGACGTGTTAGTATAAGAGAAAACAGAGTTTGTAATGCTAACTGCATTAGATCACTTCTTTCATAAGAAAACCATAATGTACAAATGAACAGGTGTACATACACCATTTACATACCTTGCAGAAGATAGGCAGTGGCTTATGCTGTCAGTTTATTTCGTTTCGTCCTTTTTCTATCGCTTAATCGCTACACTCTTAATGCTACACTTTGTCACTGAACTTAACTGCTTTAAACTCCACAACTTGCGCCTGTGCTGGCGTGCAGGAACACATTAAAATCACTATGTGTGTGTTATTAGTCTTGAAGATGCCATATTAATAACAATAATAATAACACAATAATAATCACTCTGAGGCACATTAAAAATTATAATAACACAATAATAATCACTCTGAGGCATATAAAATGTTAATATAGACATTTTGCTTAATCCATTTATGATATTTTTTCAAAATTATATAATAAACACGCTACGTAACATATAAACATATAAATTAACATAAATATGAGATGTTTTTCCAGTCGGCTTCACAGAGTGAAGCCGACTACCCCTGCCTGCCTCTACCCCTGCCTGCCTCTACCGCTGCCTGCCTCTACCGCTGCCTGCCTCTACCGCTGCCTGCCTCTACCGCTGCCTGCCTCTACCGCTGCCTGCCTCTACCAATGCCTGCCTCTACCAATGCCTGCCTCTACCCCTGCCTGCCTCTACCCCTGCCTGCCTCTACCCCTGCCTGCCTCTACCCTTGCCTTTCCTCTACCGGTGCCTGCCTCTACCCCTGCCTGCCTCTACCCCTGCCTGCCTCTACCCCTGCCTGCCTCTACCCCTGCCTGCCTCTACCCTGCCTGCCTCTACCCATGCCTGCCTCTTCCACTGCCTTTAATCTACCGCAGCCTGCTTCTACCCTTGCCTACCTCTACCGCTGCCTACCTCTACCGATGCCTTCCTCTACCACTGCCTGCCTCTACCACTTAATGAACAAGCTCCAAACACAATTAATTAATTGTGAAATGTTTGGATGAGCGTGCAGGGTAATGTTCACTCAAGTATAAACAAAGCTAGACTAGTTCACGACGCTTGCGCGGCGAGGCACCCAAGTGCCTGGGCGGACAGGTCTAGTACGCACTTGTTCGATTGGCGGAACGTGTTCAATTACTGGGACAAAATTTGTTCAAAAAAAGTGTTTGAATTCCGATTTGTTCAATTGCCGAGGTGTTCGATTTCTGAGGTTCCACTGTATTACAATTCATCTATGACATAATAAACAATATTAATAACATAGAAACATGATATATACTCTAGAATGAATAAAATGTCATTACATATGGGAGCCCTTTGACTAACTTTGTATAGAAAGGGGTTTAGTTATAGGTAATACATATTTTAATAAAAAGAGGATAAATAACTATATACAAGATATGATGTAGGGCGTAATGACAGTAGTTTGTTGGACTACGTATTGATAGATAAAAGACTGTTGAGTAGACTTCAGGATGTACATGTTTATAGAGGGGCCACAGATATATCAGATAACTTTTTAGTTGTAGCTAAAGTGAGAGTAAAAGGTAGATGGGATACAAGAAAAATAGAAGCAGTAAGTAAGAGAGAGGTGAAGGTTTATAAACTAAAAGAGGAGGTAGTTAGGGTAAGATATAAACAACTATTGGAGGATAGATGGTCTAGTGAGAGTGTAGGCAATGGGGTCGAAGATGTATGGGGTAGGTTAAAGAATGTAGTGTTAGAGTGTTCAGCAGAAGTTTGTGGTTACAGGAAAGTGGGTGCGGGAGGGAAGAAGAGCGATTGGTGGAATGATGTTGTAAAGTTAGCATATGAGAGGTTTTTACAAAGTAGAAGTGATGCAAGGAGGGAGGAGTATATGGAGAGAAAAAGAGAAGTTAAGAGAGTCATGAAGCAATGTATAAAGAGAGCAAATGAGAGAGTGGGTGAGATGTTATCAACAAATTTTGTTGAAAATAAGAAAAAGTTTTGGAGTGAGTTTAATAAGTTGAGGAAGCCTAGGGAACAAATGGATTTGACTGTTAAAAATAGGAGAGGAGAGTTATTAAATGAAGAGTTAGAGGTATCGGGAAGATGGAGAGAATATTTTGAGGAGTTGTTAAATGTTGATGAAGACAGGGAAGCTGTGATTTCGTGTATAGGGCAAGGAGGAATAACATCTTGTAGGAGTGTGGAAGAGCCAGTTGTGAGTGTGGGGGAAGTTCGTGAGGCAGTGGGTAGAATGAAAGGGGGTAAGGCAGCTGGGATTGATGGGATAAAGACAGAAATGTTAAAAGCAGGTGGGGATATAGTTTTGGAGTGGTTGGTGCTATTATTTATTAAATGTATGGAAGAGGGTAAGGTACCTAGGGACTGGCAGAGAGTGTGTATTGTTCCTTTGTATGAAGGCAAAAGGGACAAAAGAGAGTGCAAAAATTATAGGGGAATAAGTCTGTTGAGTATACCAGGTAAAGTGTATGGTAGAGTTATTATTGAAAGAATTAAGAGTAAGACGGAGAGCAGGATAGCAGATGAACAAGGGGGCTTTAGGAAAGGTAGGGGGTATGTAGACCAAGTATTTACAGTGAAACATATAGGTGAACAGTATTTAGATAGGGGTAAAGAGGTTTTTGTGGCATTTATGGATTTGGAAAAGGCGTATGATAGGGTGGATAGGGAAGCAATGTGGCAGATGTTGCAGGTGTATGGAATAGGAGGTAGGTTACTGAAAGCAGTGAAGAGCTTTTATGAGGATAGTGAGGCTCAAGTTAGTGTGTGTAGGAGAGAGGGAGATTATTTCCCAGTAAAAGTAGGCCTTAGACAAGGATGTGTGATGTCACCGTGGTTGTTCAATATATTTATGGATGGGGTTGTAAGAGGGATGAATGCGAGGGTCTTTGCAAGAGGTGTGGGGTTAAAAGACAAATAATCAAATTCAAAGTGGGAGTTGTCACTTTTTTTTTTCTGATGACACTGTGCTTTTGGGAGATTCTGAAGAGAAGTTGCAGAGGTTGGTGGATGAATTTGGTAGGGTATGTAAAAGAAGAAAATTGAAAGTGAATATAATAAAGTAAATTTTATTACTTTGCAATTTTACATAGATATTGGTAGTTACAATCATATAGGAGTAAGGTGATGAGGATAACAAAAAGTTTAGGTGACAAAAGATTGGATATCAGATTGGAGGGAGAGAGTATGGAGGAGGTGAATGTATTCAGATATTTGGGAGTAGACATGTCAGCAGATGGGTCTATGAAGGATGAGGTGAATCACAGAATTGATGAGGGGTAAAGGGTGAGTGGTGCACTTTGGAGTCTGTGGAGACAAAGAACGTTGTCCATGGAAGTAAAGAGGGGAATGTATGAGAGTATAGTTATACCAACACTTTTATATGGGTGTGAAGCATGGGTGATGAATGTTGCAACAAGGAGAAGGCTGGAGGCAGTGGAGATGTCCTGTCTGAGGTCAATGTGTAGTGTGAATATAATGCAGAGAATTCGGAATTTGGAAATTAGGAGGAGGTGTGGGATTACCAAAACTATTATCCAGAGGGCTGAGGAGGGGTTGTTGAGGTGATTCGGACATGTAGAGAGAATGGAACGAAACAGAATGACTTCGAGAGTGTATAAATCTGTAGTGGAGGGAAGGCGGGGTAGGGGTCGGCCTAGGAAATGTTGTTGGGAGGGGGTAAAAGAGGTTTTGTGTGCGAGGGGCTTGAATTTCCAGCAAGCATGCGTGAGCATATTTGATAGGAGTGAATGGAGACAAATGGTTTTTAATACTTGACATTCTGTTGGAGTGTGAGCAAAGTAACATTTATGAAGGGATTCAGGAAAACCGGCAGGCCGGACTTGAGTCCTGGAGATGGGAAGTACAGTGTCTACACTCTGAAAGAGGGGTGTTAATGTTGCAGTTTTATAACTGTAGTGTAAAGCACCCCTCTGGCAAGACAGTGATGGAGTGAATGATGATGAAAGTTTTTCTTTTTCGGGCCACCCTGCCTTTGTGGGAATCGGCCGATGTGTTAATAAAAAAAAAATTACATATGTGACTAGTGGTGGCATCGACAGCGGCCATTCCCACTCCTGCTCTGACTACATATCTTCCCATGCTCTTATTATAAGAGCCCAGGGCGACGCATCAACAACAAACATGGCTGCTGCCCCCTTAAACTCCCCCTTCATCTGTTTCACTCCAGATAATCTCTCAAGTATGACGAATGATCCAGATATTCTCAAGTCATACATCACTAACTTAATTACTGAAAATATGAACCTACGTAAAACACTAATGCAACAAGATTCCAGGATGACACACCTTGAAAACAAAATCCTCAGCCTTGAACAAAAGTTAACATCTGGAATGACTGATTTTGGCAAAACCCTCCAAACAGTCATTGATAGCCACACAGAACAGATAACATCTATTAATATAAAGGTTGAGGAAGCAGTAAAGGAGTGGAAGAACAACATGGATAACCAGTTTAACGACTACTTTGCACTCCAAGAGGAAAAACCGAGCAAGATAAATTATCAGACGCAGTTATAGTGAACAGTCCACTCTTTCCCAGTGACATGACCCAAGCAAACAGTAAAGACATTACTATCTAGATCAGTGACAGAAATAAAGGAAGCACGATTACTAGGGTCCCATGGTAGAAAAAGTGTTATGCTTAGATTCACCACACATGACAGGAAAAAAGACCTAATTATCTCATCTATTACAGCGAGGAAAGAGGTATACGTACAGTGGACCCCAGGTTTTCGTGATTTTTTCGTTCCAGAATGCTGTTCAAGTGCCATTACCAAACGAATTTATTCCCATAAGGAATAATGTAAAGTAGACTAGTCCTTTTAGACCCCCAAAAATACACTTATAAAAGCATTTAAAAAATACACTTACATAAAAGGGCGAGTTTGGAGCAGGACGAACACCGGGGGTCCACTGAATATAAATGAGTATCTGACCAAAACACGTCAGAACCTCTTGTATAGAATCAGAAAACTTAAGAGGGAGAATAATGACAAAATCCACCAGTGTTTCACCCGGGATGGGAAAATTCTAGTGAAGAAAACAAATGTAGGCCAATTACGTATATACTATCACAAATGAGAATGAACTATCAAGCTTCCTGAGGGATGCAAATATTACAGAGACTGTCTAAACACAATGTCGGAACCAAAACCCTACGTGTAGTGTATGTTTTGCTCATCTACCTCATTTAAGTGCTTTCACTAGTTAGAAGCAACTACCTCAATGTATATGTATGTCTTTTTTTCTTTAATTGCTATTTTTTGCCATATAATTTTATTTTTTTAAATACAGTGGAACCTCTACTAACAACCGCATCCACATACGAGTTTTTCCAGATACGAGCAGTCGATCAGTCAATTTTTTGCTTCCATAGGCAAGCGAAATTTCCAGATGCGAGCGGGCCTCAAGGGAGGTTCCTTGACGCTGGTTAGGGGCTCTTGCTCTTGATCTAGGGAATTGAATCTCATTTGTTTGTTGGACTATCTTATTGAAACTTGGGCAATGTATGATGGAAAGATGTTTCTTAATGTACACCAAAATTGAAAGAAATCTGACTGTAAATAATGGAGTTCGCTTCTCAGCCTTAGCCGGCCCTTAGCAGTATATTTTCGTATGGTTTTTATGGTTGTATTCTCGTTTTTTTGGTCTCAATTGATAGAATGGAAGAAATATTACAGAAATAGATATGATTTTGATTGCTTTCACAACGAAAACTACCTTGAAATTGAGCTCAAAATAGCTGAAATGTTTGATTTTTGCCAATGTTCAGGAGTAAACAAATGACATCACTGTCCAATAAGAATAATAATACTAATGATAATATGTATAATATAATAATTATATACATAATAATATATGTACAGTAATATAATATAAATTATTATAAGAATACGTACGTACTAATAAATAATACATAGTTATAATAATAATAATAAGGCCTACATCTAAGAGCGGCAACGACAGTGGCACCCAAGCTCTGTTATTTTCTTCTCCAGCCAGAACCCACCAATGCTTCTATGATGGCCTAATTGCAGAACTGCTGCACTAACGCACCTAGACCCCAGAATGACTCAAGAATATCAACAGTAAGACCACCTACTCGAAAAATTATCGATCCAAATGGAGAGTGCCAGTCATACCCAAAACAAAGCCCGCTGCCAGACGAGCGCCCACAACAAGCTCTGAGCAACTATAGCTTCTACGTTATATCCACAACATCCCCTGTACTACTATGAGACCTAATAACAGAAGAAGCAGCAATAAGAACAACAAG
>WNWK01031271.1:0-22826 GCA_009830355.1 Cherax destructor
AATGTTAATCATAGCTGTTATAAAGTTATTAATAGCTGACTCATTATGTAGTCTGAAGGTAACTTTTGTAATATCTAGGGGAAATTTACCTACGTTGGTTATGAGAAAGGTAGGGTAGTGGTCTGTGGTGTTGTCTGTGATTATGCCTGATTTTAGAGGGGATATAGTGTTAGTCCAGATGTGGTCTAATAATGAGGTACTACTCTCGGAGATTCTTGTAGGTTTTGATATTGTTGGTAGTAACAAGCAGTTGTTCATAGTGTTTGTGAATTCGGTTACCTGTGGGTCCTAGTCATGTAGGAGATTTATGTTGAAATCTCCTGTGAGCAGCAAATGATCTTTGTTCATGTGTGCATCAGTTATCAGGTTTCCTAGTTTTTCACTAAAGTGGTGGATGTTTGACTGTGGTAATCTGTAGATGTTTATCACTGTGAGGGGTTTTTGCAGGTCTTTTGATTTAAATTTAGCTATAATATATTCTCCATGCTCATCCTTTGTGCAAGAGTTATTGATACATTCAAGTTGATCTGAGTAATATATAGCTATTCCACCCCCTCGCTGATCTGTCCTACAGTTGTGAATGGCTGTGTAACCTGGGATAAGTAAGTAAGTAAGTAAGTTTATTCAGGTATACACAAATACATTTACATACATTATCATACATAGCAGCATATGTGTATAGAACCTAGGATAACCAAAAAGTCAGACAGAGTGATGGCATAGACATCTGTAGTATCAGGCTTTAGCCAGGTCTCAGTGAGTGTGATGATTGACATATTGGTCTGTAGGGATTGGAGTAGTGCTGTGAGTTCATCATAATGTTTGCTCAAAGATCTAACATTGTAATTGAAGATAGTTATGTTATTGTTGGCTCTGAGTAATGTCTTTGCTTGATCAGCTGTGTAATAGTTACAGTTGCTGTTGGAATCATGTAAGTCATTTAATAATAGGTTGATATCAGGATCAATTCCTGTAATCATAAGATTTGATGTGATTCTATAACTAGACTTGAGAACAATGGATAATGCTAAACTTAATAATATGGTACTAGATTAAAATCTTACTGACTACTGGATTATTACAATTTTGAACGATTGTTCACAGAGATATAGGATATTTGAACAATGTTGATGATATACTAATAGAACTGGCTAATGAATGGTTGGAATAATTTCGATGACTGGTATTAAATTGTTATGGACAATTATTTTGCTTCAATATTGCACTGGTTGAAACTTTTAGAGTTTATAAAAGGCAATAAGAGGTAAATGAATGCAAAGAACTATTGGACTAATAGTAAAAATGGTTATTGGTCAAATTTTAAGCAAATAAAGTTATTACTAATACTATATATAGTTAAGGTTTGAAAATGGCTAATGGTAAATATGTATTTAAAAAATATAAGCAAATAATTGCAATTATTTGGTAGTTGCTTCTGAATACAAATTTCAAATGATTAAATAGATTTACAATAGTGAGGTAGTTCAGAATAATAAGATTGTAAAAAAATTAGTAATAAGAATGGTTTTGTCTTGGGATGTTACACAGTTTCTATTAAAGCTCCAAGCAAAACACACACACACTCTATCTGGACTTAATATACACAAGAAGCACAGCATGAAGAGCTGCTTAACTGCCCAACAGTATGTCCGTAAATCTCAATTGTTTTTTCTCTCTGCCACTTTTATTATTTAAAGTTTTTGCAGTTATCTCCTGGCCTACCTGGCCTACCTGGTCTACCTGGCCTGCCTGGCCTGCCTGGCCTACCTGGCCTACATGATGCCTGGGACCCAGGGGAATGATGATTCTTATTGTGTATGACATGTATGAAGGAGAGACTCATGTGAGGTATCAGTGGTCAGGGAGAGTGTTACATGAAGGAGACTCATGTGAAGTATCAGTGGTCAGGGAGAGTGTTACATGAAGGAGAGACTCATGTAAGGTATCAGTGGTCAGGGAGAGTGTTACATGAAGGAGACTCATGTGAGGTATCAGTGGTCAGGGAGAGTGTTACATGAAGGAGACTCATGTGAGGTATCAGTGGTCAGGGAGAGTGTTACATGAAGGAGACTCATGTGAGGTATCAGTGGTCAGGGAGAGTGTTACATGAAGGAGACTCATGTGAGGTATCAGTGGTCAGGGAGAGTGTTACATGAAGGAGAGACTCATTTAAGGTATCAGTGGTCAGGGAGAGTGTTACATGAAGGAGACTCATGTGAGGTATCAGTGGTCAGGGAGAGTGTTACATGAAGGAGTCTCATGTGAGGTATCAGTGGTCAGGGAGAGTGTTACATGAAGGAGAGACTCATGTAAGGTATCAGTGGTCAGGGAGAGTGTTACATGAAGGAGACTCATGTGAGGTATCAGTGGTCAGGGAGAGTGTTACATGAAGGAGACTCATGTGAGGTATCAGTGGTCAGGGAGAGTGTTACATGAAGGAGAATCATGTGAGGTATCAGTGGTCAGGGAGAGTGTTACATGAAGGAGACTCATGTGAGGTATCAGTGGTCAGGGAGAGTGTTACATGAAGGAGATTCATGTGAGGTATTAGTGGTCAGGGAGAGTGTTACATGAAGGAGACTCATGTGAGGTATCAGTGGTCAGGGAGAGTGTTACATGAAGGAGACTCATGTGAGGTATCAGTGGTCAGGGAGAGTGTTACATGAAGGAGACTCATGTAAGGAATGTATACCTAGATCGGGACAGAACGCAGGAAGAAAGGGAGGCCCGGAAGGAGCAGATAAGAAGGCGAAGAGAGGAGAGAGAGGAGACAGCGAGATACGGAGGACACCAAGCCCAAGCAGGACAAACACACACACTGGAAGTACCCATGGTGGGCCTCAAATCACAAAAACCCCACGACAACCATACACTTTAACACCACACACACTCATCAGTCCCCCTGTCCCCACCCCAGCAACCCAAAACCCACCATCACAGCTACCCCCCACCCCCACCACAAACTCCACCCCACCAACCCATACCCCAACCATACAATCCCCCACCCATGCTGCAACCCCCTATGGGCACCCCACCCACACCCCCCCGAACCCACCAAGATCTCCCCAGGGACACAGTATTGGAAACAGTATTGGTTTGGTACACAAACGCGGATGGAATTACGAATAAGTATGAAGAGTGGAATGAAAGAATAGGTGAGGTGTCCCCAGACATCATAGCTGTCACAGAAACTAAACTAAATGAGACAGTATCAGATGCAATCTTCCCACAGGGATATCAGATCCTGAGGAAAGATAGAAGGATCAGGGGGGGAGGAGGGGTCGCACTGCTTGTAAGGAACTGTTGGAGATTCGAGGAAATGGAAGGAATGGAGGTGTGTAGAGAAAGGGACTTCATAGTAGGTACCATCCAGTCTGGGGAGCACAAGATAATCATTGCAGTGATGTATAACCCACCACAGAACTGCAGGAGGCCAGGTGAGGAATATGATGAGAACAACAGAGCGATGGTGGACACTCTGGCGTAGGTGGCAAGAAAAGCGCACATGAGCAGAGCGAAGTTACTGGTCATGGGCGATTTCAACCACAGGGAGATCGACTGGGAGAACCAAGAACCACGTGGGGGTCCAGAAACTTGGAGAGCCAAGATGATGGACGCGGTACTGGAAAACCTGATGCACCAACATGTCAGGGACACGACCAGAGAGGAGAAGATGAACCAGCAAGACTGGACCTTGTATTCACCCTGAACAGCTCAGATATTGAAGACATAACACACGAGAGCCCCCTGGGAGCCAGTGACCATATGGTGCTGAGCTTTGAGTACATTGTAGAGCTACAGGTGGAAAGGGAAAACGGTACCGAAAGAGACAAACCAGATTTTAAAAGAGGAAACTACACAGGCATGAGGAATTTCCTGCAGGAGGTTCAGTGGGAAAGGGAAATGGACGGACAGACAATAAATGAAATGATGGAATACGTAGGGGCAAAGTGCAAGGAGGCAGAGGAACGGTTTATACTTAGAGGAAAAAGATTAAACGGGAAGGCCAGAAAGAGCCTCTGGTTTACCCAAAGGTGCAGGGAGGCAAAGACTCAGAGTGTCAGAGAATGGAAAAGGTACAGAAGGCAAAGAACCCAAGTAAACAAAGAGATTAGTAGAAGAGCTAGAAACGAGTATGCACAGGTACGGAGGGAGGCCCAGAAACAGTACGAAAATGACATAGCATCGAAAGTTAAGTCCGACCCGAAACTGATGTACAGTCACATCAGAAGGAAGACAACAGTTAAAGACCAGGTGATAAGGCTGAGGAGAGAAGATGGGGAACTCACAAGTAACGATCAAGAGGTATGTGAGGAGCTCAACTTGAGGTTTAAGGAAGTATTCACAGTGGAGGAAGGAAGGCAGCTGGGTAGACAGGATGGGGTGCATCACCAACAAGGGATGTATCAAGTGCTAGAGGGCATACACACAACTGAGGAGGAGGTGAAGCAGTTACTCAGTGACCTTGATACCTCAAAGGCGATGGGTCCGGACAATATCTCCCCGTGGGTTCTTCGGGAAGGAGCTGAGGTACTGAGTGTGCCACTTACCATAATATTTAACACATCCCTTGAAAATGGGCAGATACCTGAGGTATGGAAAAGGCCAATGTAGTCCCCATCTTTAAAAAGGAGACAGAAAAGAGGCACTAAACTATAGACCGGTGTCACTTACATGTATAGTGTGCAAAGTCCTGGAGAAAATCATCAGGAAAAGAATGGTGGAGCACCTCGAGCTGAACAGGATAATAAACACCAGACAGCATGGATTCCGGGAAGGCAAATCCTGTGTAACAAACCTCCTAGAGTTCTATGATAAAGTAACAGAGGTAAGGCAAGAGAGAGAAGGGTGGGTTGATTGCATTTTCCTGGACTGCAGGAAGGCCTTCGACACAGTTCCTCACATGAGATTAGTAAAGAAGTTGGAAGAACAAGCATGTATAACAGGAAGGGCACTGGAATGGATCAGGGAATACCTCACAGGGAGGCAACAACGGGTCATGGTGCATGATGAGGTATCACAGTGGGCGCCTGTAACGAGCGGCGTACCGCAGGGGTCAGTCCTAGGACCAGTGTTATTCTTGGTATATGTAAATGACATGACGGATGGGATAGACTCAGAAGTGTCTCTGTTCGCAGATGATGTGAAATTAATGAGGAGAATCACATCGGAAGAGGACCAAGCAGGACTTCAAACAGACCTGGACAAGCTTGACATCTGGTCTAGCAACTGGCTTCTCGAATTCAATCCCACCAAATGCAAAGTCATGAAGATCGGATAAGGGCAAAGAAGACCGTTGACAGAGTACAAGCTAGGCGTATAAAGGCTACAAACCTCGGCAAAGGAGAAAGACCTTGGGGTGAGTATAACGCCAAGCACGTCTCCGGAGGCACACATCAACCAGATAACTGCGGCAGCATATGGGCGACTGGCAAACCTAAGATTAGCGTTCCGTTACCTTAACAAGGAATCGTTCAAGACACTGTACACCGTGTACGTCAGGCCCTTACAAGAATATGCAGCACCAGTCTGGAACCCACACCAGGTCAAGCACGTAAAGAAACTAGAGAAAGTGCAAAGGTTTGCAACAAGGTTAGTTCCACAACTCAGGGGTCTGTCCTATGAAGAAAGGTTGAGGGAAATAGTACTAACAACACTGGAGGAAAGAAGGGTCAGAGGAGACATGAAAACGACATACAAAATACTGCGGGGAATCGACAAGGTAGACAGTGACAGGATGTTCCAGAGAGGGAACACAGAAACAAGGGGACACAACTGGAAGCTGAAGACTCAGATGAGTCAAAGGGATGTTAGGAAGCATTTCTTCAGCCACAGAGTAGTCAGGAAGTGGAATAGTCTAGAGAAAGATATAGTGGAGGCAGGAACCATACATAGTTTTAAGACGAGGTATGATAAAGCTCATGGAGCAGGGAGAGCAGAGACCTAGTAGCGGACAGCGAAGAGGCGGGGCCAGGAGCTGAGTCTCGACCCCTGCAACCACAATTAGGTGAGTACAATTAGGTGAGTGGTCAGGGAGAGTGTTACATGAAGAAGACTCATGTGAGGTATCAGTGGTCAGGGAGAGTGTTACATGAAGGAGACTCATGTGAGGTATCAGTGGTCAGGGAGAGTGTTACATGAAGGAGACTCATGTGAGGTATCAGTGGTCAGGAGGTGTTATGAGGAGACTCATGTGAGGTATCAGTGGTCAGGGAGAGTGTTACATGAAGGAGACTCATGTGAGTATCAGTGGTCAGGGAGAGTGTTACATGAAGGAGACTCATGTGAGGTATCAGTGGTCAGGGAGAGTGTTACATGAAGGAGACTCATGTGAGGTATCAGTGGTCAGGGAGAGTGTTACATGAGTCACCAAATGTGTTTACCAGTTTTATTTTGTGGGAGTTGAATCCTGTAAAGAACACAAGGTATTATATGATGTTGTATCAGACCCATCCTGTGTGACGGGGTATTACATGAACCCCATCCTGTGTGACTGTATTACGTGAACCCCATCCTGTGTGACTGTATTACGTGAACCCCATCCTGTGTGACTATTACGTGAACCCCATCCTGTGTGACGTGAACCCCATCCTGTGTGACGTGAACCCCATCCTGTGTGACGTGAACCCCATCCTGTGTGACGTGAACCCCATCTTGTGTGACGTGAACCCCATCTTGTGTGACGTGAACACCATCCTGTGTGACGTGAACAACCTATGTTGTGTTACGTGAACACCATCCTGTGTGACGGTTTATAACGTGAACCCCATCCTGTGTGACGGTGTATTGCGCAACTCATCCTGTGTGACGGTGTATTGCACAACTCATCCTGTGTGACGGTGTATTGCACAACTCATCCTGTGTGACAGTGTATTGCACAACTCATCCTGTGTGACGGTGTATGACACAACTCATCCTGAGTGACGGTGTATGCCACAACTCATCCTGAGTGACGGTGTATGACACTCAACTCATCCTGAGTGACGGTGTATGACACTCAACTCATCCTGAGTGACGGTGTATGACACAACTCGTCCTGAGTGACGGTGTATGACACTCAACTCATCCTGAGTGACGGTGTATGACACTCAACTCATCCTGAGTGATGGTGTATGACACAACTCATCCTGAGGGATGGTGTATGACACAACTCATCCTGAGTGACGTTGTATGACACTCAACTCATCCTGAGTGACGGTGTATGACACAACTCGTCCTGAGTGACGGTGTATGCCACTCAACTCATCCTGAGTGACGGTGTATGACACAACTCGTCCTGAGTGACGGTGTATGACACTCAACTCATCCTGAGTGACGGTGTATGACACTTAACTCATCCTGAGTGACGGTGTCTCAACTCATCCTGAGTGACGGTGTATGACACTCAACTCATCCTGAGTGACGGTGTATGACACTCAACTCATCCTGAGTGACGGTGTATGACACTCAACTCATCCTGAGTGACGGTGTATGCCACTCAACTCATCCTGAGTGACGGTGTATGACACTCAACTCATCCTGCAGCATGGATGTGTTAGGTAAACATAGTTCTTGCAGTTATCTTAACAAACACCACATAGATTAAAGTAGCCACACTATATGATATACCTGGGGTATACCAGGAGGTTCCGGGGGTCAACGCCCCTCTGACCCGGTCCGTGACCAGGCCTGGCGGTGGATCAGGGCCTGATCAACCAGGCTGTTGCATCTAACTTGATAAAAATAAATAAAGTCACTATCTTACACCAGGAAAGTTGTTGTTACTTATAATAAAAGTTCACTAACACTTTCAGAAGAAAAATATTCTGAAGTGTTAATTTTATTTTTAAATTGAGAGAATAAAAAGTCGAAGCTGCAGCGGTGGGTCAGAACATGAGTGAGACCGGTATCTGTTGTGTTTACTGACCTAGCTTACCTAACCTCACTAGTATCTGTTGTGTTTACTGACCTAGCTTACCTAACCTCACTAGTATCTGTTGTGTTTACTGACCTAGCTTACCTAACCTCACTAGTATCTGTTGTGTTTACTGACCTATTTACCTAACCTCACCAGTGTAGTTTACTGACCTAGCTACCTAACCTCACTAGGGGTCTGTTGTGTTTACTGACCAGCTTACCTAACCTCACCAGTATCTGTTGTGTTTACTGACCTAGCTTACCTAACCTCACTAGTATCTGTTGTGTTTACTGACCTAGCTTACCTAACCTCACTAGTGTCTGTTGTGTTTACTGACCTAGCTTACCTAACCTCACCAGTGTCTGTTGTGTTTACTGACCTAGCTTACCTAACCTCACTAGTGTCTGTTGTGTTTACTGACCTAGCTTACCTAACCTCACCAGTGTCTGTTGTGTTTACTGACCTAGCTTACCTAACCTCACTAGTGTCTGTTGTGTTTACTGACCTAGCTTACCTAACCTCACTAGTGTCTGTTGTGTTTACTGACCCAGCTTACCTAACCTCACCAGTGTCTGTTGTGTTTACTGACCTAGCTTACCTAACCTCACCAGCACTTCCTGCAGAAGTCACTTTATTCAGGTATAATTGCACAAGATTTGGATATTACAATTGTCTAACATAATAATATTAGGTGTGTATATTACCTACGATAACTCAAACAAAGATCACAGCGGCCGTCTCCCACCAAGTCAGGGTGACCAAAAAAAAAAAGCAAGCTTTTACCATCGTTCACACCACCGCTCTCTTGCTGGCAAGGAAGATAATAATAATAATAATAATATTATTAATTATTATTATTATTATTATTATTATTATTAATTTTATTATTATTATTATTATTATTATTATTATTATTATTATTATTATTATTATTATTATTATTATTAATAATAATAAAAATAATAATAATAATAATAATAATCTTTATTTCTACAAAATAATCACTGTGCCTAATTATATAATATTTAATGTTTCACAGTAAGTAATAGTTTTGCAGAATATTTAGTTTACTGATCTACGATTATATTGAGCAGATGTTGCGCCTGACACAGTACTGACACACAGTAGCAGAGGAGCTATGTGTACCCCTAACAACGATCTTCAACACATCTATCGAAACAGGGCAACTACCTGAGGTTTGGAAGACAGCAAATGTAGTTCCAATTTTTAAAAAAGGAGACAGGAACGTAGCACTAAACTACAGACCAGTGTCACTGACATGTATTGTATGCAAGGTCATGGAGAAGATAGTCAGGAGAAGGGTGGTTGAGCACCTAGAAAGGAATGAGCTTATCAACGACGGCCAACACGGTTTCAGGGACGGGAAATCCTGTGTCACAAACCTACTGGAGTTCTACGACAGGGTGACAGCGATAAGGCAAGAGAGAGGGTGGGTAGATTGCATATTCTTGGATTGTAAGAAGGCGTTTGACACAGTTCCACACAAGAGATTAGTGCAGAAGCTGGAGGACCAGGCAGGGGTAACAGGGAAGGCACTACATTGGATCAGGGAATACCTGTCAGGAGACAGCAGCGAGTCATGGTACGTGGCGAGGTGTCAGAGTGGGCGCCGGTGACGAGCGGGGTTCCACAGGGGTCAGTCCTGGGACCAGTGCTGTTTCTGGTATTTGTGAACGACATGACGGAAGGAATAGACTCCGAAGTGTCCCTGTTTGCAGATGATGTGAAGTTGATGAGAAGAATTCAATCGGACGAGGACCAGGCAGAACTACAAAGGGATCTGGACAGCCTGCAAGCCTGGTCCAGCAACTGGCTCCTGGAGTTCAACCCCACCAAGTGCAAAGTCATGAAGATTGGGGAAGGGCAAAGAAGACCGCAGACGGAGTACAGCCTAGGGGCCAGAGACTGCAAACCTCAATCAAGGAAAAAGATCTTGGGGTGAGTATAACACCAGACACATCTCCTGAGGCGCACATCAACCAAATAACTGCTGCAGCATATGGGCGCCTAGCAAACCTAAGAACAGCATTCCGACATCTTAATAAAGAATCGTTCAGGACCCTGTACACTGTGTACGTTAGGCCCATATTGGAGTATGCAGCACCAGTTTGGAACCCACACCTAGCCAAGCATGTGAAGAAGCTCGAGAAAGTGCAAAGGTTTGCAACAAGACTAGTCCCGGAGCTAAGGGGTATGTCCTACGAGGGAGGTTAAGGGAAATCGACCTGACGACACTGGAGGACAGGAGAGATAGGGGAGACATGATAACAACATATAAGATACTGAGAGGAATTGACAAAGTGGACAGAGACAGAATGTTCCAGAGATGGGACACAACAACAAGGGGACACAGATGGAAGTTGAAGACTCAGATGAATCACAGAGATGTTAGGAAGTATTTCTTCAGTCACAGAGTTGTCGGGAAGTGGAATAGTTTAGGAAGCGATGTAGTGGAGGCAGGCTCTATACATAGCTTTAAGCAGAGGTATGATAAAGCTCATGGCGCAGGAGAGTGACCCAGTAGCGGCCAGTGAAGAGGCGGGGCCAGGAGCTTTGACTCGACCCCTGCAACCACAACTAGGTGAGCACAGTGCTGACACAGTACTGACACACAGTGCTGACACAGTACTGACACACAGTACTGACACACAGTACTGACACACAGTACTGACACACAGTACTGACACACAGTACTGACACACTGTACTGACACACAGTACTGACACACTGTACTGACACACAGTACTGACACACAGTACTGACACACAGTACTGACACACAGTACTGACACACAGTACTGACACACAGTACTGACACACTGTACTGACAAACAGTACTGACAAACAGTACTGACACACAGTACTGACACACAGTACTGACACACAGTACTGACACACTGTACTGACACATTGTACTGACACACAGTACTGACACACAGTACTGACACACAGTGCTGACACACTGTACTGACACACTGTACTGACACACTGTACTGACACACTGTACTGACACACTGTACTGACACACAGTACTGACACACTGTACTGACACACTGTACTGACACACAGTACTGACACACAGTACTGACACACTGTACTGACACACAGTACTGACACACTGTACTGACACACAGTACTGACACACTGTACTGACACACAGTACTGACACACTGTACTGACACACTGTACTGACACACTGTACTGACACACTGTACTGACACACTGTACTGACACACTGTACTGACACACAGTACTGACACACTGTACTGACACACTGTACTGACACACAGTACTGACACACTGTACTGACACACAGTACTGACACACTGTACTGACACACAGTACTGACACACAGTACTGACACACAGTACTGACACACTGTACTGACACACTGTACTGACACACAGTACTGACACACTGTACTGACACACAGTACTGACACACTGTACTGACACACTGTACTGACACACAGTACTGACACACTGTACTGACACACTGTACTGACACACTGTACTGACACACAGTACTGACACACAGTATTGACACACAGTACTGACACACTGTACTGACACACTGTACTGACACACAGTACTGACAAACTGTACTGACACACAGTACTGACACACTGTACTGACACACTGTACTGACACACTGTACTGACACACAGTGCTGACACACAGTACTGACACACTGTACTGACACACTGTACTGACACACTGTACTGACACACTGTACTGACACACTGTACTGACACACAGTGCTGACACACAGTGCTGACACACAGTACTGACACACTGTACTGACACACAGTACTGACACACTGTACTGACACACAGTACTGACACACTGTACTGACACACAGTACTGACACACTGTACTGACACACAGTACTGACACACTGTACTGACACACTGTACTGACACACAGTACTGACACACTGTACTGACACACTGTACTGACACACTGTACTGACACACTGTACTGACACACTGTACTGACACACTGTACTGACACACTGTACTGACACACAGTACTGACACACTGTACTGACACACTGTACTGACACACAGTACTGACACACTGTACTGACACACTGTACTGACACACTGTACTGACACACTGTACTGACACACTGTACTGACACACTGTACTGACACTACTGACCATACTGACACACTGTACTGACACATGTACTGACACAGTACTGACACACTGTACTGACACACAGTACTGACACACTGTACTGACACACTGTACTGACACACAGTACTGACACACGTACTGACACACTGTACTAAACACACAGTACTGACACACTGACTGTACTGTACTGACACACGTACTGACACCTGTACTGACACACTGTACTGACACACATGTACTGACACACGTACTGACACACTGTACTGACACACATGTACTGACACACTGTACTGGACACGTACGACAACTGTACTGACACACTGTACTGACACACGTACTGACATATACTGACACACTTTGTACTGACACACTGTACTGACACACTGTACTGACACACTGTACTGACACACTGTACTGACACACGTACGACACTGTACTGACACACAGTACTGACACACTGTACTGACACACGTACTGACACACATGTACTGACACACAGTACTGACACACTGTACTGACACACAGTACTGACACACGTACTGACACACTGTACTGACACACTGTACTGACACACTGTACTGACACACTGTACTGACACACTGTACTGACACACAGTACTGACACACTGTACTGACACACAGTGCTGACACACAGTACTGACACACTGTACTGACACACACGTACTGACACACTGTACTGACAACACAGTACTGACACACAGTACTGACACACAGTACTGACACACTGTACTGACACACTGTACTGACACGTACTGACACACAGTACTGACACACTGTACTGACACACAGTACTGACACACTGTACTGACACACTGTACTGACACACTGTACTGACACACAGTACTGACACACTGTACTGACACACAGTGCTGACACACAGTACTGACACACTGTACTGACACACAGTACTGACACACTGTACTGACACACAGTACTGACACACTGTACTGACACACAGTACTGACACACTGTACAGACACACTGTTCTGACACACTGTACTGACACACAGTACTGACACACAGTACTGACACACAGTACTGACACTATGCCTTACTTTAATTAAAGTAACATCTTTATTATGTACCCAACACCCATCTTGTGGGTGGTAGTCAAAGTATTACAGAGGTACATAATGGGTCCAGGGACTATACTTCAACATTACAGAGGTATATAATGGGTCTAGGGACAGTACCTAAACATTACAGAGGTAAATAATGGGTCCAGGGACTGTACCTCATCATTACAGAGGTATATAATGGGTCCAGGGACAGTACCTCAACATTACAGAGGTACATAATAGATCCAGGGACTGTACCTCAACATTACAGAGGTACATAGTGGGTCCAGGGACTGGGTCACAAAGTTTTGATAGCTTAAGTTACAATGGTAATGAACTATTTACATGTTTATATCTGGTTATAGTCATAATGAGTTATTTATGCAAACATTAATTAGGTCACAGACAGCTAAGAAGCATATCCTACGGGGGAAAGATTAAGGGAAATCAACCTG
Organism: Cherax destructor; assembly: GCA_009830355.1. Classification (NCBI taxonomy): domain Eukaryota; kingdom Metazoa; phylum Arthropoda; class Malacostraca; order Decapoda; family Parastacidae; genus Cherax; species Cherax destructor. The sequence continues at coordinate 13,594 of WNWK01031271.1, forward strand.
ACGACTCTGGAGGACAGGAGAGATATGGGGGACATGCTAACGACATATAAAATACTAAGAGGAATTGACAAGGTAGATAGGGACAGGATGTTTCAGAGATGTGACACAGCATGAGGCCTGGTCACAGACCGGGCCGCAGGGGCGTTGACCCCTGGAACTCTCTCCAGGTATACTCCAGCAACAAGGGGCCACAGCTGGAGGTTGAAGACTCAGATGAGTCACAGGGATGTTAGGAAGTATTTCTTCAGTCATACAGTTGTCAGGAAGTGGAACAATCCGGAGAGTGATGTAGTGGAGGTAGGATCCATACATAGCTTTAAGAAGAGAGAGTGGACCTAGTAGCGACGAGCGAAGAGGCGGAGCCAGGAGCTGTGAATCGACTCCTGCAACAACAAATAGGTAAGTATACACATACATACCTGTGTCTGGCTTCTGACAGAATCATGTCACCGATGAAACTCAAATAATTAAGAGCAATTATGTATGATAAATAATCAGTTACAATTAAAGTGTCAACCTTTGATACAAGGAGACATTTGAGTACGAGGAGTATGATAAACAATTGTTTGAGTGCGAGGAGTATGACAAACAATTGTTTGAGTGCGAGGAGCATGACAAAAAATTGTTTGAGTGCGAGGAGCATGACAAAAATTTGTTTGAGTGCGAGGAGTATGACAAACGATTGTTTGAGTGCGAGGAGTATGACAAACGATTGTTTGAGTGCGAGGAGTATGACAAACGATTGTTTGAGTGCGAGGAGTATGATAAACAATTGTTTGAGTGCGAGGAGTATGACAAACAATTGAGTGCGAGGAGTATGATAAACAATTGTTTGAGTGCGAGGAGTATGACAAACAATTGTTTGAGTGCGAGGAGTATGACAAACGATTGTTTGAGTGCGAGGAGCATGACAAACAATTGAGTGCGAGGAGTATGATACACAATTGTTTGAGTGCGAGGAGTATGACAAACAATTGTTTGAGTGCGAGGAGTATGACAAACGATTGTTTGAGTGCGAGGAGTATGACAAACGATTGTTTGAGTGCGAGGAGTATGATAAACGATTGTTTGAGTGCGAGGAGTATGACAACGATTGTTTGAGTGCGAGGAGTATGACAAACGATTGTTTGAGTGCGAGGAGTATGATAAACGATTGTTTGAGTGCGAGGAGTATGACAACGATTGTTTGAGTGAGAGGAGTATGATAAACAATTGTTTGAGTGCGCGGAGTATGATAAACAATTGTTTGAGTGCGAGGAGTATGACAAACGATTGTTTGAGTGCGAGGAGTATGATAAACGATTGTTTGAGTGCGAGGAGTATGACAACGATTGTTTGAGTGCGAGGAGTATGATAAACAATTGTTTGAGTGCGAGGAGTATGATAAACAATTGTTTTAGTGCGAGGAGTATGACAAACAATTGTTTGAGTGCGAGGAGTATGACAAACGATTGTTTGAGTGCGAGGAGCATGACAAACAATTGAGTGCGAGGAGTATGATAAACAATTGTTTGAGTGCGAGGAGTATGACAAACAATTGTTTGAGTGCGAGGAGTATGACAAACGATTGTTTGAGTGCGAGGAGTATGACAAACGATTGTTTGAGTGCGAGGAGTATGATAAACGATTGTTTGAGTGCGAGGAGTATGACAACGATTGTTTGAGTGCAAGGAGTATGATAAACGATTGTTTGAGTGCGAGGAGTATGACAACGATTGTTTGAGTGAGAGGAGTATGATATACAATTGTTTGAGTGCGGAGTATGATAAACAATTGTTTGAGTGCAGGAGTATGACAAACGATTGTTTGAGTGCGAGGAGTATGATAAACGATTGTTTGAGTGCGAGGAGTATGACAACGATTGTTTGAGTGCGAGGAGTATGATAAACAATTGTTTGAGTGCGAGGAGTATGATAAACAATTGTTTTAGTGCGAGGAGTATGACAACGATTGTTTGAGTGCGAGGAGTATGATAAACAATTGTTTTAGTGCGAGGAGAGGAGTATGACAACGATTGTTTGAGTGCGAGGAGTATGATAAACAATTGTTTGAGTGCGAGGAGTATGATAAACAATTGTTTGAGTGCGAGGAGTATGATAAACAATTGTTTGAGTGCGAGGAGTATGATAAACAATTGTTTGAGTGCGAGGAGTATGACAACGATTGTTTGAGTGCGAGGAGTATGATAAACAATTGTTTTAGTGCGAGGAGTATGACAACGATTGTTTGAGTGCGAGGAGTATGATAAACAATTGTTTGAGTGCGAGGAGTATGATAAACAATTGTTTGAAGTGTAGAGGCCCAGTTATTGATGCTCGCTCTAGTTTCTATGAGAGTTATCAATATGACAACAGCAGCACAACCAGCTGCACCACAGGACTGGTCAACACAACCATCACCATTAAATATTTTGTGAAACAGAATGTTGTGTGACTGAGGCTTCAATACAGCTAATGGCATCCTGCTTAGCTTCTATAATAATAATAATAATAATAATAATAATAATAATAATAATAATAATAATAATAATAATAATAATTAATATCTTGATTTTAAACAAGTACGTGAACAAAGTATAGTGTCATAGCTGACATCAGTGACATACTGCTATCTAGAAAGCCCCTTGTTATGCACAGCATTTCGGGCAAATTAGGTCAGTTTTGTCCCAGGATGCGACCCACACCAGTCTACTAACACCCAGGTACCCATTTTACTGATGGGTGAACATGGACAGCAGGTGTCTTATGGAAACACGTCCCTAATATTTTCCAGCAGTACCGCGGATTCGATCTCCGGACCTCACGTGTGTGAGCTGAGTGTGCTAGCGATCCAGCTACGGAAAAATACTCTGACTTTGCCAATAGTAAATAACTACTTTAAATTCAAGTGTACCTTGCTAAAATATAAGGTGATATTTTTTGTAATTTTTTTTTCGACTTAATTCATATCTGCATAAATAACTCATTACGATTGTAGCCAGATATAACCTTGTAAATAGTTGATTAACAATGTGACTTGTTCACCTATCAGAACTTTGTGGCCCAGTCCCTGGACCCATTATGTTGCTCTGTAATGTTGAGGTACAGTTACTGGACCCATTATGTTGCTCTGTAAGTTGAGGTACAGTCCTGGACCCATTATGTTGCTCTGTAATGTTGAGGTACAGTTACTGGACCCATGTTGCTCTGTAATGTTGAGGTACAGTCCCTGGACCCATTATGCCTCTGTTGAGGTACAGTTCCTGACCCATATGTTGCTCTGTAATGTTGAGGTACAGTCCCTGGACCCATTATGTACCTCTGTATGTTGAGTACAGTTCCTGGACCCATTATGTTGCTCTGTAATGTTGAGGTACAGTTACTGGACCCATTATGTTGCTCTGTAATGTTGAGGTACAGTCCCTGGACCCATTATGTTGCTCTGTAATGTTGAGGTACAGTTCCTGGACCCATTATGTTGCTCTGTAATGTTGAGGTACAGTCCCTGGACCCATTATGTACCTCTGTAATGTTGAGGTACAGTCCTGACCCATTATGTTGCTCTGTAAGTGAGGTACAGTTCCTGGACCCATTATGTTGCTCTGTAATGTTGAGGTACAGTCACTGGACCCATTATGTACCTCTGTAATGTTGAGGTACAGTTCCTGGACCCATTATGTTGCTCTGTAATGTTGAGGTACAGTTCCTGGACCCATTATGTTGCTCTGTAATGTTGAGGTACAGTTCCTGGACCCATTATGTTGCTCTGTAATGTTGAGGTACAGTTCCTGGACCCATTATGTTGCTCTGTAATGTTGAGGTACAGTCCCTGGACCCATTATGTACCTCTGTAATGTTGAGGTACAGTCCCTGGACCCATTATGTAGCTCTGTAATGTTGAGGTACAGTCCCTGGACCCATTATGTACCTCTGTAATGTTGAGGTACAGTCCCTGGACCCATTATGTACCTCTGTAATGTTGAGGTACAGTCCCTGGACCCATTATGTACCTCTGTAATGTTGAGGTACAGTCCCTGGACCCATTATGTACCTCTGTAATGTTGAGGTACAATCCCTGGACCCATTATAAGAACATAAGAAAGGAGGAACACTGCAGCAGACCTGTTGGCCCATACTAGGCAAATCCTTCACAATCCATCCCACTAACAGGATATTTGCCCAACCCAATTTACAATGCTACCCAAGCAATAAACTCTTAAAATTCAATTTACCCATGTGCAAGACCCACTCAAATCCAACACCTCTCACTCATGTATTTGCCCAACTTAATTTAAAACTACCCAAGGTTTTAGCCTCAATAACCCTATTAGGCAGACTGTTCCACTCATCAACTACCCTATTCCCAAACCAATACTTTCCTATATCCTTTCTAAATCTAAACTTGTCTAATTTGAATCCATTACTGTGGGTTCTCTCTTGGAGAGATATCCTCAAGACTTTATTTATATCCCCTTTGTTAATACCTATCTTCCACTTATACACTTCGATCATGTCTCCCCTCATTCTTCGTCTTACAAGTGAATGCAATTTAAGAGACTTCAATCTTTCTTCATACGGAAGATTTCTAATGCAATGAATTTACTTTGTCATTCTATGGTTAATGTTTTCTAACGAATTAATATCCATTCTGTAAAATGGAGACCAGAACTGAGCTGCATAATCTAGGTGAGGCCTTATTAATGATGTATAAAGCTGTAGAATAACCGTTGGACTTTTGTTGCTTACACTTCTTGATATAAATCCCAGTAATCTATTTGCCTTATTACGTACGCTTATGCACTGCTCTCTTGGTTTAAGGTTGCTGCTTACCATAACCCCCAAGTCCTTTTCGCAATCTGTATGGCTAAGTTCTACATTATTTAACTTATAAGTGCTTGGGTTAAGGACACTCCCTAGCTTCAGAACCTTGCATTTATTTACATTGAACTTCATCTGCCACTTTTCTGACCACGAATTAAGTTTGTCTAAATCCTCCTGAAGTTCCATGACATCTATGTTTGAATCAATTATCCTTACTAAGTGCTCAATATCAAACATTCTCAACAAAGTAGAATAATCACTTAAATGTAAAAACCTGTTATGAATAATACATACTAAGCTAACTATTTCCATAACATTTACATTATAATGACCACGTAAACTGTAACTGCAATGCAATTAATTGTTTTAAATTGTTATCTCACTCAATTAGTTGCATTGCTACAATTAATTGATATGTTCAACTTATAATCAAACTTTATAACTTAGATATGCAATTATACTTATTTTATAAATTATCAACCATAACTTTTTACCATGTAGTCTATAATTAAGTAGTCCAAAGAATGCCCGCAATGCACAGCATATTAGGGGCTTTTGGCATGTACACCTCATTAATAACTATGTATCTTGTCTACCCAACCTTGTATCATTGTACCATGTCTCAATAAAGTATTATTATTATTATTATTATTATTATTATTATTATTATTATTATTATTCCTATCTTCGTGACGCCGGCGAATTTGCTCATATCACTAGTAATTCCCTCGTCAAGGTCATTGATATATATTATAAACAACAACGGGCCTAAGACTGATCCCTGTGGAACGCCACTTGTTACAGATCCCCATTCGGATTTAACCCTATTTATGCACACTCTTTGCTTCCTATTGGTAAGCCATGACTCGATCCATGACAGCCCTTTTCCCCCAGTGCCATGAGCTGCCACTTTCTTTAACAGTCTCTGATGTGGTACTCTATCAAAAGCCTTACTAAAATCTAAATAAACAATATCGAATTCTTTATCGTGATCAACAGCCTCGAAAGCTTTACTGAAAAAGGTTAATAAATTAGTTAGACAGGAACGACCCCTCGTGAATCCATGCTGAGTATCATTAATCAAATTATGCTTATTAAGATCCAGGTACGATGGCTTCTTATGATATCAGCTATAATTGGCTCTAGTAATTTACCAACAATTGAGGTTAGGCTTATTGGGCGGTAATTTGACGGTAGTGACTTGTCCCCTTCTTTAAAAATAGGAATTACCTTGGCCATCTTCCACATATCAGACACTACACCTGTTTGAAGAGATAAATTAAAAATGTTAGATATTGGTTCACAGAGTTCCATTTTGCATTCCTTAAGAACCCTTGCAAAACGCTCATCAGGACCCGGCGATTTATTTTGTTTGTCGGTCTACTTGTTTCATAACCACTTCACTAGTGACTGTGATATTAAATAATTTATCTTCTTCAGGGCCACTATAAAAATTAATTATTGGGATATTATTAGTGTCTTCCTGTGTGAAAACCGAGAGAAAATAATTATTAAAAATAGAGCACATATCATGTCAGTAAGATGCCCAGAGTTATTTTTAAGGGGACCTATCTTATCTCTAACTTTTGTTCTATAAACCTGGAAAACACTTTTTGGTTTAGTTTTTGAATCCCTAGCAACTTTAATTTCATAGTCCTGTTTAGCTTTTCTTATCCCTTTCTTAACGTCCCTCTTAATGTCAGTATACTGATTTATAAGATGACCCTCAGCTCTTTTGATGTGCCTATAAATTCCTTTCTTCAGCCCCAGAAGATATTTGAGCCTATTATTCATCCATTTTGGGTCATTTCTACTTGATCTAATTTCTTTATACGGGATAAATGTTCTTTGGGCAGCTTGTATAGGGTTAAGAAAACTGTCATATTAAGAGCTCTCTTCGTTACCCCAGTCCACAGATGATAAGTGTTCTCTAAGCCCATTGTAGTCTGCTAAGCGAAAATCTGGGACCTTTACTAAATTATCCCTACTATCATACATCCATTCAATGCTAAAGGTAATTGATTTGTGGTCGCTTGTGCCGAGTTCCTCTGTAATTTCTAAATTAATAACAAGGGATTCCTTGTTTGCCAGAACCAAGTCAAGTAATTTATTTCCCCTTGTAGGTTTTGTCACAAATTGCTTCAAAAAACAATCCTGAACTACTTCTAAAAAGTCGTTAGATTCTAAATTACCTGTCAAGATTATTATTATATTATTATAATAAAAAATAAGCGCTAAACCAACCTGTCAAGAAATTCCAATCAATCTGACTAAAGTTAAAGTCCCCTAGAATTACTACGTTATCGTGCCTCGTGGCCTTAACAATTTCCTCCCAAAGTAGTCTCCCTTGGTCCCTATCTACGTTTTGAGGACGATATATCACGCCTAAAATCAATTTTTCACACCCCTCTGAAAATTCTATCCAGACAGACTCTGTATGTATTATTTCAGACTTTATAACCATTTTTATGCAACAATTTAAATGATCACGGACATAGAGTGCCACCCCACCCCCCTTCCCGATACTTCTGTCTACTTGGAACAATTTAAAACCCTGAATGTGACATTCAGCAGGCATGTCCCGATTTTTCGAATTAAACCACGTCTCAGTTATGACAAATACATCAATGTTACCTGCACTAGCAACTAATCTCAACTCGTCCATCTTATTCCTAGCACTACGACAATTATTATAATATATATTTAAAGACCCTCCTTTCTCTTTACCCTTCCTGCTCATTTCTATTTTTCCACTATACCTATTACTGTCCTTGTCATCTAGTGCCACTGGCTTTCCAGTATCCACCTTATTCCGCCAATTACTAGTTCCCCTAGAACTCATAATATTACTACACTGGAACTTCACTGTTTTTACCCTAAAATGCATACCACTAACTATTACTAGTTTAAAGCCCTAACAGCTCCCTCCACTGCACTTGCCAGTGCCCCCACCCCAGACCTAGATAAGTGAACCCCATCCCTGGCATACATGTCATTTCTGCCATAGAAGAGGGCCCAGTTGTCTATGAATGTTACTGCATTTTCCTTACAGTATTTGTCCAGCCAGCAATTGACACCAATTGCCCTGGACAACCATTTATTTCCAACTCCTCTCCTTGGCAAAATACCACATATGACAGGGTTCCCACCCTTCTTCTTAATTATGTCTATTGCTGACCTATACCTGCTAGTCAGGTCCTCACTCCTACGTCTGCCAACATCGTTGCCTCCAGCACTGAGACAGATAATAGATTGCTCCCATTACCTCTCATGATGTTGTCCAGACGGCTAACAATATCCTCCATCCCAGCCCCAGGAAAGCAAACCCTCTGTCTCCTACTCCTATCCTTCAAACAGAAGGCCCTATCCATATACCTAACCTGGCTATCCCCAACAACAACAATATTTTTACCTTCCTTGGTGTCGTTCGTCGTGACGTTCCCAGAAGTCGATTCACATTCATCGGGTAGCACAGAGAATCGGTTCGATGTTTCCACAACGTTCTCCTGGATCTTCGTTGTTTCTACCTCTCCATCCATCCTCTTGATCCTTAACTTTGTCCCATGCATTCCAGCCACAGTCCAGGTTCCTTTCTTGACTTGAGGATTCACAACAGGAGGATTACTAAAAATCCTCTCGTTTTCCTCAGTCAGTCGCTGTATCTCAAGCTTAGCTACCCTCAGTTCTTCCTTCAGCTGCTGGTAGAGTAGCTCAAGAGAGGACATCTTGTTCAGATTCACAGAGAGCACACAAGACACGTCTTCACAGAGCTAAGTACAGGTCAGGTCTGACAGAGCTAAGTACAGGTCAGGTCTGACAGAGCTAAGTACAGGTCAATCCTGGGCTAAGTACAGGTCAGGTCTGCTAAGTACAGGTCAGGTTGGCTAAGTACAGGTCAGGTCTGGGCTAAGTACAGGTCAGGTCTGCTAAGTACAGGTCAGGTCGGCTAAGTACAGGTCAGGTCGGCTAAGTACAGGTCAGGTCCCTGGACCCATTATGTACCTCTGTAATGTTGACGTACAGACCCTGGACACATTATAAGAACATAAGAAAGGAGGAACACTGCAGCAGGCCTGTTGGTCCATACTAGGCAGGTCCTTCACATTCCATCCCACTAACAGAATATTTGTTCAACCCAATCTTCAATGGTACCCAAGAAATAAGCTTTGAAAATTCTATTTACTCATGTGCAATTCCCACTTAAATCGAACCCCTCTCACTCATGAATTTATCCAACCTAAATTTGAAACTACCCAAGGTCATTGCTTCAATAACCCTACTAGGCAGACTGTTCCACTCATCAACTACCCTATTTCCAAACCAATTCTTTCCTATATCCTTTCTAAATCTAAACTTATCTAATTTGAATCCATTATTGTGGGGTTTTCTTGGGGAAATATCCTAAGACCTTTTTTATATCCCCCCTTTTTTTTT